>OX392462.1:172758261-173040336 GCA_947623515.1 Neoascia interrupta | reverse complement strand
TTACCTTGGAAGCATATTACTCACCCCATCTCTATCCTTTGTAATCCCCAGAGGATAAGCGACCCATTTGAGCTATGATGGATCGAGGCTGGTTTGTATTAAAAAACGTATAGTCGCAGTAGCTTGTATCCTCTTGAGTGCTCATGCCTTATCTCTGATAATTTTTATGATTCTACGTTAGCCTTTAGATTTTAATCTTAATCATTCTGCTAGCCTGCGGCTAATCAACGTCTTAAACATATAATTATTGTCAGCAAAGCTACCTACTAATTATTATTTGAAAACACTAGCAGCATCCATACAAGAGGTTAAAAATTTAAATTTGATTTAATTGTTCAATTATACATTTTTAATTTATTCAGCTGTTAGACTTAAATGGCAATCTGAAACCCACTGCTAGCAGATTTTTTAAAAAAAAAAGATACCTATATATGCAATATTTCTATAAACCTTTCCACGAATTGCAAAAACTCTCCCAACCCAAAATTTAAATTTTGTTTCTTTTTTAGAAAATAAATTAAATAAATAGTCATTCTTAAAAAAAAGGTCAATGTACTTTCTTGGTTTTGAATGAGTCAACAAATAAACTTTGAAGAATAGCAAAAGTGAGAATCCAATAATTAATGTTATATGTTTGCGAAAATTTCCATAAATGGAGGTCGTTTTATTAAGCTTATGCGCCGTGGATTAAGAATTACTTCAGACATGGTGCTAGTCATCATCACTAGCATCACTGTAGACTCGATCGGACATAAGCTTGGATTAGAGAGGAAAAAATCCAAACCGTTGATTACATACAGTTCATCAATCACGTTAGGCACCTTTATTCTCCGCCCACAATTTTTGTCCATAGAAAAAGCAGTTGGCGTGCCTTATGGCTCACATTGGTCACCGCACGGCGTCTGTGTCATCTATGACCACAGTGGGATAACTTTCCGAAAAAATGGGTACAAATAATAAATTTAAACATTTTTTAATTTCGGTATAAATTTTTGACTTTAGAAATTTATGTGTAAAAACAAATTTTGCATTGCCCAGTTCGCATACCTTTGCTGTATATTAAGGTTGTCATATTTTTGAGGGCATTTTTTTTGGGGGCAAAATTTTTCTAATAATTTTCGCAATGGTTCTTTGATATATTAATATCGAATATTAATATCGAATATTTATTTTTGTATCGATCAGTGATCGTGCGTCAAAAACTAATTTAGGCCGATTATTTGGCACATCAACCCATTGTATAGACTCTTTTTATAGTAGGCGTTAACATAATTAACTTTTTATTGGTTTTGATGTGCGCCGTACGTGGTAATCCCAGTGGTTACCTAATTTTACATTCTCGTCATGATCACTCACTCGAGTGGACTGTGTGTCTCGACTAACACCCCAGACAATGTGATCACGGGGAGGTAATCATGTTTGTTGGTTTATTTGTATTCGTATGCTAATGTGTCGTAATTGTGTCCGTGTTGGGGCGGCCCACAATCGCAAGCACTGATATCATAATATAGCTGAAGTGGGCACTGTGCAGTGCCGGTTCAATGATAACAAAAAGGTGTGCGTGCTCTACCGGCAAAATGGTGCAAATGTTACGCTTGACAGTGAAACATCATCTACAATGCCGTACATGGAAAAGCGACGCGACGCAATGCATTTTGTATGTAGGTATAATGACTTCATTAACATTTGACACACGTCGTACGTCGCATCGTATTGATGGGTGGGTAAGAATTGTTGTGGGTTAGGTACGACTTGCATTAAAGAATGTTGCAATTTTTTTTTTATTTATTCGCTCAAAAGATAGTTAGAAAAAAATAACATAGAAGAGAAGAATAGCGGTGAACAGTTCTTTTAGATTCAATCTCGAAGAATTATGCCTCATTACAATAAAGGTGTTGCAGTTTTATCACTTCACGCGTTTTGATCTTTCACTTAGTTTCTACCTTAAATTGCAAGGCATTGATATGCTTTACCATTGAAACCTTTGCCAACTTTAAAATGTGGGGCACCTGGTGACATGATTGATTGGAACAAAATACAGCAAATTAACTTTCAACTCCGAAGGCCAACATAATAGTCCTGTTGAATTTATTATAACCTGCAGCCTACTCGAAAATCACAACGAAGACATACTCATATTCTTGTTAAACTAAAGAACGTTTGCACCAACTCTTTAAAAAATATAAAGCCAATAAAGCCAAACAAAACTTACGCCTTATGTTTTACTTAAACTTAGGTCGCCTTGAACCAACTTGATTATAATTATTCCTTCCTAAAAATAAGTTATCTGAAAATCGACACCAATCGCTTTTATCTTTCATCAATGACATTAAAGTGACTGGAAAAGTGACAATCAAAAGATAAAAAAAATTCTGCCTCATACAGTAAAGAACACACAGCGTTAACTTTCTTCTGGCAGTTTTAGCTTACACGGTTAACTAAAATTAAAAAGGGCAACAATTTTGTCAATTGATCGAGCAAAAAAAAAATTAAAAAAAAATTGTCTTTTCATATAAACGCAATGTAACCAGGATCTGCTGTGGGCACATTATGTGATTATAAGATTTCATTATAAGATTTAATTATTAGCAAAGCAGGTATAGTACAGATTCTTCGGTTCAACACTTTATTTTGTAAAGTTCCAAATCATCAAAAAAAAATTTAAATTCACCCTACTCCACAGGAATGCAATACATAATTTTGATACAAGCTAAAAATGTAACAAAGAGAAATAATAACGATTGACCCCCAAGACCTTAAGGGCATATGGTCGAGACCGAACTCTGAGTTGAATGAGTCATGTCCATCGGCCCATATATCACGAACGTTTTGCTGAAATTTTGCCTCTTTGTCATCCAACGCAATACAAAAGTTAAAATTTTTAAAATTCGCCCACAGACACGCCCATAATTGGTCTTAATTTGCAACTACCTACAGTGCTTTCAAAGGTAAGACTCTTAAATCTTCTCCTTATGATTGTATGACATAAAAAACTAGTGGGAGGGTTACAATCCGCGAATCGTTGGATACCCCATCCCAATTGACCACTGTAAATCTCCGAATTGTGTCATAAATCTTGGTTGTTAAATTTCAGTTAAGAATATTCTCCCTAAGAAAGGGGCGTGGCATCCACCCCTTCTCAACAACATCGTTTTATTTTTTATTTTTTTTATCAGAAGTGGTATACACGTGTTGACTGCATTTTCATATTAAAAAATTGGTTTATACTTAAAAACGCCCCAAAAGTGGGCGTGGTGAAAATTTATTCACTTGAGTTGATAGCTAGTTTTTTGGATTTAAAGCAAATATATAAAAAAAAATCTTTATTATTAGAATGCATATTAAGTATGACCACGCCTACAAGGGGGTGGTATTCGCTTTTTTTTAAATGCCAATCAAAATACACTTAAACGAGGATATCGCGTTCCAAATTTTAGCTTCCTGCGACAATTTTGATTTTTCATGCTATTAAGTAAAGTTCATAAAGTTTCATGCTATTAAGTCAGTGGGTGGATTTCAAAAATATCTACACTACAGGAATGCCGGAAGATGCAGAAAGAACAAAACTAAGATGGGGACAATATGATGTGACGACAAGACGTAAAAAGATAAACAGGAGTCGCCGAATGCACCCATTCACTCTACGGATTCACTAAAAAACAAGTGAGAAAGTGCAACAGTACGTTTATAAAAACTTCAGTCCGTCTGCGACGGATTGTTAAATACTTAAATAGCCTACCCTAACAAAAAGTGGGCGGGATATAAAAATATAACTGTTGAATGCTTTAAAAAAGTTAGATAATGTCACCTAGTAGGTATCTACAACTTTTGTAATGAATTTTCTGTTTTTTTTGACAAATTTCATATTACATATTTGTCAAAAAATTTCAAAGATGTATTCTATAAAATAATATATATTACCTACTTTAATTTATTATATTCTTCTTCTTTCTTTTTTTTCATTTAGGCGCGAGGTTATGATCTGAAGTGATGCATCATAACCCTCCCACTCTACTGCATTCCTAATGGTCCGCTTGTAGGGTACGCCGATTTGACTTCAGAATATACTTGCAGGCCACCCGGTTTTGGATCTCTTCGTCACTGAGGCTAAATAAATGCTGTTGTCGTTACATTTTTGTGTCCCATGAATGTTTTGGCCTTCCTCTTTTTCGCGATTTCGCTGGAATGTTGATGGACATTGCCTTTTTGACCGGGTTCGTAGGATCTCTCCTTTCAACGTGGCAATACCAACTAAGCCGGTCGTGCTCCATTTTTCTGGAGATAGGTTCTTTTACATGGAGGCTTCCTCGGATCTTCATGCTTCTTGGCAGAGTTTTCTCGACACTTCATCCACCGTCTGGATTTGGCTCGGGTGTGTTAGAGAATGGGCAGCACAGGTACTCTGTCTTCTTTTGGCTTATACGATACCCATCCTCTCCAAACCAACCACCCATACATCAAGTGCTCCCTGCAGGGATGTATGATCTTCACTTATGATGGCCCCATCGTCAGCGAAGAATAACTGATGTACATTCGGGACCGTCAGTTTTCCTTCAAGCAGACAATCAGGGACTAATTGAAAAGCAAAGGGTTAAGGACGCTTCCCTGGTGTACTCCGACTTTTATTGCGAACTAATGAGTGACTCCGGAAGGACATCTTACTCTTGTCTCTGCTGCATCATACATATCCATGATCATACGCACCTAAACTTTTGGTACTCCTCGTTTTCTTAGCGCCACCTATATTCAGATCTCGTGGCACTCTATCGAAAGCTTCTTCAAAATGAACCGGCACCATATGCAGATCTTTTGAGCATCACGATGTTTTTTCCACAATGATCCTTATAATTGTATTGCTTCAGCGGTTGATTTTCCCGCGACTAAAACCCACTGATCCTCAGAGAGTCTTTTTACTTTTCGCAGTCGACTATCTAGTACCCGCTCGACGATCTTCATTGTGTGTGACATGAGCTTAATAGAACGGTTATTGTTACAGCTTCGTGTATCACCTTTTCCTTTGTACAAAGGAAGAAAATAACTTTCCCTTCACTGATAAGGCATTGGATCACCTCTTAGCTTGGAGATGACGGTCGTGGCGCCAACTGAACCTGCTGTCTCCCATTTTTTTCCCTGAGGATATCTGAGGGTATCTGATCCGGCCCAACTACTTTTGACTTTTTGGAATACTTAACCGCCTTCCCAATCTCTTCGACTGTGATGTCTGGTACTTCTTCCCTGTTGCGAGTGGTTTCTTCTGGAAATTGTTGCCTGGGAAACTTAAAAGTCCAGTACAATACAGCAGCCTTCTGTGAATAATTTTGCTGGTTTTGTAATACTCAGAGCATTGTTGATCAACTTTGGCGAACGAATACTTCTGGGCACTTTTCCCCCTCTAAGTGGCTATCTTCAAGATTTAAGACCCCGTATTCAAGGTGCTTTGTCGTAGGGCCTATGTGGCCTGGCGTGTATCAGCAGCCGAAGAAAAACTCCATCTCCCGATACAGGCCCTTCATTCTCTTTGCTTGAACCTAGGCACACTTCTTCTTAGAGAGACTGGTGCGGTGTCTATATTCCAATTTAAGTTGAAGCTTTTCATCACTATTGTTCGCGGGCTTCTTTCATGACTTCAAGGCCGTTTTCTTTTTACTAATCACTAGTTTTACCTCATCTGTCCACCACCATGCTTCGTTTACATGTTGGGTCTCATTCCTATCGGTGTAATTCGTATCTCTAAACTAAAACTCTAAAGAGTCTAGGGTGATTATTATTAATATACCCTGGGTACAGTATAAACACACTTTACTGTCATTCTGCCCAGTTGACAGCAAACTGACATTCGAAGTACGAAATTCGATATTCAATTTCCCTTTCATTGAATTAAGTGGAAAAATACAAATGGAAAACTACCAAGTGGGAAGCTTCTGAAATGTGGTGAATTTTTGTAAATACACGGATAGAAGCTCGGATGACTCAGTTGTGTGTTTTAAGCGTTGAATAGTAAAAATCGAGATTTATAGTGATTGATTTTAAATTAAATGCCAAATTCTCAGTGGTCAAGTAAATTTAATTGAAGTTTTATGTAACCGAAAAAGAATCACTCAAACCCCTCCGCTCAAATTTTTGCGGGACAATTGCACGTTTTTTTATATTTATATGAGTTTTAACTTTTAAGGGAATGTTGACTCCTACTCAAACGTTTCACGGAAAATACAAGAGGGGGTAAATTAAATTATAAATACATACGCAAGGTTCTGTATGGGCTACCAAGATGTGTACATACCTGTAAAGAAAGACAGAAAAAATTTAAAATAAGAACGTCTTCTATAGAAATGATTTTTTTTATGAAATAATTATTTATCTTATAATATTTAGTTAGTAAGGAAATATAAGCCCAACTATTTACACTTCCTCTGTAGATATCTAAAGTAGATATGGAAAGTATAATTCACTTATATTAAAATTAAATCTTTCTGTTTCTGCTTAGTTCAAAGTCAGTTGCTCTAACTAAGGACTAAACTCTATAGAGGACCTTAGAGTGATGTACAATTACAAGCCGGGAGATAGAAAGGTACACAGGCTTAACTTAATCAATTCCTTTGCCGCCCTTTCTCCAAAAGTAAAAGCTCGACCAAGCAGGGATATGCATTACCGGCAGGCTGTCATAAAACTAAGCAGAATATTATGCAATACTTCACATTACACAAAGACTATCTTGCGTCTGCACAATTTTAAATCTTTTGACGACTTCGTATCAGATAAAAAGAGAAGCTGTTGTTGATGCCTAAAATGTTTCAGTGATAACGACTTAAAACGAGAATAAGTGGATGTCGATGTTTCCCAATACCTAAACCACGATGTTATCGCTAAGTGTTTGACGGAAGTCATCTTAAATTTGTTCAAACTAAGCCGTCAATTTTATCACTTATCTTATGACACCTATTGTGATGTAAAAGAAAATTCGAAAGCCAATATTTTCCGAGTTCAATTGGCCTCAGGGGCCAACAACCTGCCATTATGTCCAAAGAAATTTAAGTATGAATGACTAATTATCTAAAATAGTATAGATAGAAAGATTGATGCTGAATGGGCTATTCAACTTTTGCTTTCTTCTTCGCTTTTAATATCGTGTGACATCATGGCAAAAATTATATAAGATGTAATCTTCCCGTACATTGGCCTCATCTTGTGACGAGCACTAAATTGCTATTCGCCATGCGAGATTGAAGACAAAGACTTTCAGGCAAACTTTTTTTTAACAATACATCTGTGTTGTCTTCAAAACTTTATTTCGTAAACACATTAGGATCGGTATAGGAAAGACTTGAATGGCCATAAACTAATGTTAAAGTCCTCCTGTCAGACATAGATTACAATGATTTTTAGGAGCTATTAATCTGAAACGTATTTCTTTATGTTCATCCAATATGCGTTGAAATTTCCACATTTTCACCCTTTAGGGCTTGTACAATTTATGTGGCTTGTAAGGTAGGTATGATCGTTAACATACAACTGGATAATTGCATTTGAAAGTTGCGTTTTTTTCTTTTTGAAAATTCAGCGTGGACATTAGTTTCATTGTAAAATAGAAGGTAACGACAATAATGACACACAGTCAATTCAAAATTAGTTTTTTATTTTCCCCTCAAGTCAGTTTGCGACTCGTGCTTTGTGTCACGAAAAAAAAAAAAATGGCACAAAAGTATACACGATCTTGGGGCATGTTTGCTTTGCATGTTTTGATTGAGAAAACATAATTATGTGAAAGGGAGAGTAAACTATCTTGACAGTAGTACAACGCAACGGTTTCGACGAGATTAGAAACAAGCAGTGTTGTGGGGAGACCCGTAAACCGATTGTGATACACGACATTTTGCAGCAGCAATACCTTAGGGGGTTATGGTGACGATACACACATATTTGGCACAACCCTATTCGTGTTAACGTTAAGACTTGAACATGGACAGTTAAGAGATAAGTGAAAAAAATGACGGAATTCAAAACTATAGGGAAAAGTTAATTAAAGTCGTTTTTACAGATGTAATATATTTTTCTACTTATTGCCTTTCACCACATTTCTGCGAACATAACTGTCGAATTCGAATTTTTCCACCAACAAACTGGGAAAAAGTTTTTTACAATCAGATTAAGGTAGTGTGAGACAGCAATGGACAACTCTGACCTTAAAATTTTCTAAAGGCAAAATATGTACTTCAAATTAAAACCTCCTGAAATTAAAACATTACCCTATGACCGACACGTTTGAAAGCCTAATGATGTCATACGAGGATGACAAAACATCCCTTTTTTTCGGATTATATCGACCTCGAACTTGAGAGGAAAGGAACCTGATTGAATTTCAAATCAAGCCCCAGGTTGCATTGTTTTTGCCGGTTAAAGGTCCCTATCCCTATCCTGACTCCTTATGCAGTGTTTTAGTCTGGATTCAGTGAAGAAACTCATCCAAGTTTAAGACTATTATGACAAAAAATAATTTCATAGCTCAGGAACTTTTTCAAAAAACTCTTGGACTCTAATGTGCACAATTTTCACAATTTCTGTGTTCAAAACGAAAACTATAAATTTTTCACAGAAAAACGCGAAGCAACTGTTTGGCACAATTTCGGAAACAATTTTGTGACTGTTCTTCAGAGTTAGTTTGGTGGGCTCGTACTCTAAATTTGGCGGGCCTAACCGATCTTCACCCCAGATCAAAATTTTGGGCTGGTCAAAATTCTGATTGGGTCAAAATAATTTTTACAAAATTTTTTTTTACAAAATGTTTACCTTCACAAAGCGACCCTGTTAAATATGTTTTTGGACGGGCGCTGCTTTCTCTTTGCTTTACTTAAATCCTTAAGATTTTGATTAATTATCGGAATAGGCCGAATATTATTGCTTAATTTTGAAAAAGTAGAATTCGGAAAAGCAAAATAACGTCATAGCGCCATCGCCAAATTGTTTTCTGGGTTTATCATTTGATTATCTCCGGAACTCGCCGATATCCGCATTGTAAAACTGGCTCTTTAGGATCTATGGTGATATTTTACTAAGTTACTAGCTGCTCAGTTAACGTATTACCTTGGGAGGGACGAAAGTAACACATAAACTAAATGCGAAAAGGTCCCAGGAAAGGTGAAAAGAAGTCTCAGACAAGTTTCAGGCTGAGAGTGCTGCAATTCATATCAGATTTGAGTTTAACTTGCGAAACCTATACAGGAGCCATATTTATTCTCTGCAGTGCGTCGGAATATAGAAAAGACAAGGGCAACGTAAGTTACTTTATTCATTGTTAAGGAATATCAAAGGCTTTCTTCCAGAATGTTTGCAATATCACGACGCTTTTCAAAAGATTTCCGATTTATAAGGTTGAGATTGTCGTGGGTATAAAATACCCCTGACATGGAAAAAAAAAACATGCGCGGCAGATCGAATTGGGGAGGGTACTTATATGTAATCGCGAAATGATTGAAGAAGGCCTACAATTTTGGCTATTTGGTTATATGGCTGCTCAGGAGCCTCTGAATGCTTCCATTGGAAAACATGTCACGTTCTCGTGAACAAAAAAAAACCGATTGCCAGATTGTTTTCAGCCGAAACTCAAAGATCCTGCTTGGAAACGTAACCACTCACACTCCGTACACTAACCACTCACGGGCTTGCATAGAAACTTTATTTAAAGTCTTAATTGCGGTATGACCTCTGCGTCACCCCTGGGCAGGGTCATAATTCAATAGGTCAAAAACCCATAATGGACATTTGTATAGAAAGTTATAGATACATATAGTTACTCCTGGTAACTCAGTCTACATTGCTTTAAACCTTCCAAGCTGAACTACTTGGGAGTCGGGTGAGGTCTTAAACTCATCTGCAATCGAAATCTACGCAGATGGATCAAAAAGAGCACTTGGAGCTTGGGGCAAGCGCAGAAGTCTTTTCCAAGAACTCTTTACTTATGTATCTGTAAACGCCAGCTGGATCACTGTAATTTATTTTAATCAGAAATAAGAGCTGTTCGAGAACTTAAGGTCTGGTTTTCAATGAAATCAATAGACTGTTCAGCCTTTGTGTTTTTTATTAGACTAAACAGCCATAGCCGCAATAAAAGCCTTGGAATTGCCAACGATACGATCCAAGATGGTAAAGCAATGCCACGAATCTCTCAAGGAGATTGCATGTATCTTCTCCCAACAAATCTAGCCAGTGCTCGATCGGAGGAAAAAAAAGAGATATATCTCCTTTAAAAGACTGCATTTAAAAAAGAAAATTGGGACCATCACAGGCCATTGTTCGTTAGGTAGACATGCCGGCAGACTTGGAGCTCCATTCAACGATTTCTGTAGAAGTTGCAGAGACGAGTAGGAGTATTGATTATAGAGTTTTGGTGAATACTTCTTCAAAGATCTAAGTCAAAACGATCTAAAGAAAGCCTCGACTTAAAGGTTTATCTCCGGGTCATAATGGCTAAGTTGTTTAATGGTCGACCCGGGAAATCGTAATCTTAGAGCACGTATAGTTAACGCCGAATAACCCTATAAATCCCCTCCACCATGCCTAAAGGCATACGGGCCCGAGCTCGTGTCAGACCTACAGGACTGCTCTGACCCGAGTTCGTATCAGACCTACAGGACTGCTCTGATATGAGCTCGGGGCCCATAAACTTTCGATTCCCCTCACCTCTCCGTCTTTATGGAAACACCGGTATATATTCTCACCTATTACGGGTGAATACCACTGTGGTTACCCTTAACTCACCCATTCTCCCCTACAAGCTTAATTCCGGCTTGAGTCGTCCCAAGTACAAGTCTAAAGTTCTGCATCAGCGTCTTGCCCAAGAATACTCCCACCACCCAAAGTTTCATACCAAAATCGGTAACATACTCTTCCCATATATGAGGTTAAGTCGCACTTGAGGAAGAAGATCTCAAAGAAACAGCAAGACTCGACTTAAAACGAACAATTTACCATTATCTCCGGATCAAATTGGTTAAACGCCCAAATTATGAACCACAAAATCCCTTACCACCCGAGAACTTAATAGTAGAACATCCACAGTAAACGCCAAATCTCCATTATACCCTCCCCTCCCTCCACCCCAGTTACAGGACTTGTGTGGTACGGGTTCATAACACATCGGCTGCCCTCACCTCGCCGCCCATATAGGGATAGTGGTATATTATTCCCCCCCTCGTATGGGTTCATACCGATTCGGCTACCTCTATCTCTCCCATTCCCCCGAGGGTTAATTCTGACTTGAGTCGCCTGAAGTATGGGCTGACACCGAAGAGGGTTGCCGTGCTTCACTGCCTTATCTAAGAATTCTCGCCTGGTAGGGGTTCGTACCGAAATCGGTTACCCTTGCACTCTCCTATTCTTGAGGCTAGTTCCCACTTGAGGAGCAATAGGCATGGACTTATATTGAAATCGGTCGCCCTTGCCTTGTCTTCTCATACAGAACTACTCCTCACTGACCTCCCACTTGCTTGTTGATGCAGGCTCATACCGAAAACGGTTACCCCCGAAATCAAGTTATTCCCTCCAATTTATAACAACCTCTCCCCCCAATCATCAAGGCACATTTCTATCTGTTATCTAATAGTCAGGGGACCCTATTCTTTGGAAAAGTCCCTCATTGAACTCCCACAACTCTGCTGACAACCCCAGCCTTCATCACACTTTTCTGGTACTCCCTTAACTAATCAACCATCGATTGGAAACCTCCGGAACGGGCTTATACCGCTTTCCGGAATCCACTTGAAAATAAAACTACAGCGAGTAGTTCTTAGGCCGAGATGAAATTAACTCGTAAAGAGTTGGTTTGGTTTGTAAATTCAAACAGATTTCTGACAGTCTGACCAAAATATTTTAAGACCTGTCTTTTAGAGGTCATACGAGTTTCGAAGCTAAACGGTAGCTTACCTTGGCGACATGTTTTATAGCAGGTAAGTTTGTTGGCTTGTTGGCTGAGGCCCAGGTCCATACTCTGGACTCTAAACCACCTTAAGTAAGGTTTTCACACTCAACCAGTTGAGTTGCTTTTGAATTAACTTTGACAAATCATTCGATCTGCCTCCTTGTTTTGAAAACAATAATAGCATTTATCCGTCAATGTCGATTTTTGCAAAAAAGCTAACCCTACACTGTGAAATCAATTTTTACCCCAGTTAAACTTTATACCGTTGTCAACGTTCTGCCACTCTAATTCGAAGTATAAAGTCGAAACTGGCATACTAAAGAGCAGTTTGTAACGATTTATCAGTTGCCGAACTATAAGCTGGAAGACAAACCTTATTTGGGAAATATGATCTCGGATTTTCCCTTAGTTAAAGGTAAGTAGTGGCCTTATTATGCAGTGACACAACGTGTATCTATATATTTAGAAAATCTTCGTAGCCCCAGCACAGTTGTTAGCGGGTGCGGCTTGTCTGACCGCGGCGGAGTTGTTACACTTTGTGTGCTCGGGATTGCAGTTTGTAAACGTTTTGTTAACTTTTCAATTCATTTGATTACCAACGAAGTGTAGGTAAGGTAGGTAGGTAGGCATACATAACCTACTATCGATTTGTTAACATGAGTTAGGCTTGCCAGTGCCATGCCACATTCTGTCACTTTTCAATACATCATAGCTCTTGGGTGCTTGGCTGGTATATTGATTTAAAATGATATCATTCCACAAGGTGACTGACTTGGACGCAGTTCTCCTTTTCGTTAAAAATAAAATAAAAAAAATAGGTACACTAAACTTGTTGCCGGTTTTTACAATATCCCGCAGTTTGTTGGCCTTCGCCTTTTGTTTCCTTTTTTTAAATTATTACAAAAAGTTTTTAGCTTCGGAAAACAACTGAGTTGAAACATTTTAAGAGGACAGCAGGAGTGATGCCCCACTTTATAACGAATTCAAGCAACTCAAATACAAATGAAACTACTATTGGACATCACCATAGGCAACGTAGGCAACTCTTAAATTGAAGAAAACACAGTACAGAGATAAAGAGAAAACGAAGATTAAGCTTACAACATAGACCCGATTGATTCTGAGCCCCGATTCATTCTTTATCGAAAGGGATTAAAGAATCAAAAAATCCGAATGGTTTTACCATGATAAAGAGGCTTTACCAAAGGGTTTCACTGTGGAATAAACCATGGTAAGTCCCGTCCATAAAAAAAAATTATTTAATGGTTGGTTAAGTAAGAATCGACTAAAACAATAATCATCGAAATGAGTTCCATAACATCCCGCACAAACAATTATCCGAAGCCTCGAGACAACACAGCTTTGCGAAATTCCATCAAATGCCACTAAAACATTTATAGAGCTTCCAAAATTATTTCCGCAATCATCTTTCTAATTAATTTCCAAACAATTTGTAGACAAATCATCTTTCAATTTGACTTAAAGACTCGTGCCACTAAAGTCTATACGTTCGCGGGGATGGTAGTCGTAGGTAGGTGTACTACAAATCCTTCTTGGAATTTTCCTCAGGCGAATTGACTTCAGATCATAATGCGACGACTGGTGGCGGCCGGAGCTGAACGGACGGTGGGTGTTTTAAAATTTGCACAAAACGGAGGCAAAAGGAAATCAAGAATATTTTAAGTAAACTCATCAAAATACTATGAATAATTCAACTGAGATCATTGCACACACATCATCGTCGTTTTCGGCATCACAATCAGAGCCGTGTAGTCGCTTAGTCTTCTATGGTGATGGCACAGGAGTGAAGTTTGGTGCACGTTTTAGGCCAAAATTGAAGCCATGGCTAAAAATGGCGCACTCAATTTGTGAAATCATTCGGTCTTAATGTAGATATACTTTGCAAGGTTTTTGGGTTTAGTGTTGGGAGAATGAGTAGTATGCTTTCAATTTTTTTAATGCTGAAAGTGGGCTGTTTGTTTAAGCTTAGAAATAGAAATGAGTGAATGGACTTAGGTAACCTTCGCCGAACTTGGAACGAACATGATACATTATTCTCATCTTCTTGAAGCAGTAAATGTAGATATTGCGGAGAATTTGTCAGTATCATTGCATTCTCAGTTTTACATTGAGATCAAATGCAAGTAAACTACATTACCTTAGATGAGCTTAACAATGACGATGACAGGAACTGTAAAGTTGATTGTTTATAAGGCGCAATGATAACTATCGCTTATTGTCCATTGTATACCTTTAACCTATATTCTCTTAAGTTTCAGAGCATTGAAGAAAATGTGCATAAAAATCATAGTAATTATATGATTAGTATATAATAACTATGATAATATGTTATATTTTGTCAATGTCGATTTTATATAATCATGTCTGGCATGGCATTAACATAGTCAACTAAGATGAAATCACAGTCATAATATCAGAGATAACGGGCAACATTAAAGTCTAAAGATATGACAGTATCTTGATATGAAAATCGTGCTTGATCAACGCTTGGACCATTCCTCTTAAAAGGATGATAAAACCCCTTCCAAAGCGTACTATGCAAAACAGCCATACATAAAATATCAGAAAATCATAGTGTGCCAATGCAACGCAACGACATGGTTTTTTTTGCAATGCATTGACGGCTTACAATAAAAAGTTAATCGCAATTTTTGATTGCAATATACATAACTAGTACTTTTTTGGCATAGATAGGTTTTGACAACATTTTGCTGCTTGGTATTATTAAGCCAGAACTCACTCATACGAATAAATTTGTTTGTGTGTCAATGTGCTTATAATACTTGGTAAAGATTTTGCAGACAATTTAGTGGTAAACGCCTTTCAGAGATAAAAGCGGTGACATCTGGTGCTTAAATCGGACCTGCAACTTAATAGAGAAGCAGTTTTTAATTATGCTAAAAAAATTTCTCGACGTAGGGTTAGTTTTACAATCTCGGGAGGGACTAATAATTTACGGTAGGGGATGACGAGATTTATAGCGCAAAAGTACCGCAACAGAAATCGGAGGTCTGAAATTCGAGGTAATGAAATTTCACACGAAATCGAGTAAAGCATGTGAAATTTCTTTATTACCTCCCTCCCCAATATCAGCGGTTTATGTAAAACACATGGGGCAGAGACCATTAATTGCTTCTTTCATGCCTCTTTCTCTTACTTAACTTAGGGTGGCGCTACAGTCCGGGGTGGACCTGGGCCTCAGCCAACAAGCTTCGCCAGTCAGCTCTGTCTCTAGCTATCCGTCTCCAGTTTCGCACGCGAAGTTGGCGAAACTGGAGACTGGCTTTCGCACGCGAAGTTGGTGAAACTGGAGCACCGTGCCTGCGGTGTGGATTCGAAGATTTTCCGGGCCGGGGCGCTGGTGTCCATCCGCTCTTGATGAACCAGCCATGGTAGACGTTGTGTTTTGACTCTTTTGGCTAGGTCGGTATCGCTGTACAACCCGTACAGTTCGATGTTATATCTCCTCCTCCAATCTCCGTATTGGAGATATCCCGTAGACGGGACCGTAAATCGTCCGAAGAATTTTCCTCTCGAAGCAACCTAAAGTGTTTTCATCCTTCTTTGACAGGGTCCATGCTTCTGCACCGTAAAGCAGAACTGGGATGATGAGGGTCTTATCCATGGACACTTTAGTTGCTCGAATGAGGGCTTTGCCGCTCAATTGTCTCCTTAGCCCAAAGAAACAGCGATTGGCAAGAGTTATCCTTCGTTTGATTTCAGCGCTGGTGTCATTGTCTGAATTGATAGCGGAACCCAGGTAGACAAAGTCCCTAACTACCTCAAAGTTATAGCTGTCGATGGTGTTGTTTTGTCCAAGACGTCGGTGTTGGGTGTCTTTGCTTGATGACAGCATATACTTGGTTTTGCCCTCGTTAACAGCTAAGCCCATGTTCGCCGCTTCCGTCCCAATACTCACGAAGGCTTCAATGACATCGCGCTTTGTTCTATCGATTATGTCAATGTCGTCTAGCGTATACGAGTAGTTGAACGGACTTTTGAAAGATTGTACCTCTGGTGTTGGCGCGAGAGTTCTGCACAATTCTCTCAAGTATGATGTTAAAGAAGTCACATGACAGCGCGTCGCCTTGTCTAAATCCTTTTTTGACATCAAAGGGGTCGGTGAGGTATATGCCGACCTTGACGGAACAACGTGAATTTTTCATCGTCATCCTGCACAGATTGACGAGTTTGGCAGGGATGACAAAACTGGACATTGCGCTATATAGCTCATCTCTATAGATGCTGTCATACGCGGCCTTGAAATCGTTGAAGAGGTGGTGTGTATCGATTTGGAATTCCTGGGTTTTCTCCAAGATATGCCGCAGTGTGAATATTTGATCGATGGTAGACTTTCCTGTGTGCCTATCAGATTGTTGACGCACGGCTTCAGGCGCTCACACAGTACAGCAGAAAAGATCTTGTATGCGATGTTAAGAAGACTTATGCCCCTGTAGTTGGCACAACTCAGAGGGTCTCCTTTCTTCAGGATCGGGCAAACAATGCTGAGGTTAAATTCGTCGGACATGCTTTCTTCCAGACATATCTTGCAGATGAGCTGGTGCATGCTCCTAACCAGCTCATCGCCAGCGGATTTAAAAAGTTCGGCAGCTAGGCCGTCTGCTCCGGCGGCTTTGTTGCACTTGAGCTTAGACACAGCTACTTTCACCTCCTCCAGGTCGGGTGGGCGGTATCGTTCGTTTGCTTCGTCGGTAACGTCTTCGCCCGGGTTGAATGGTTCGTTCTGCCTGACAGCGGTATTTGGTTCGTCCTCCCCGTTATACAGTCTGCAGAAGTGGTCTTTCCAAATCCTCACCACCGACTGCGATTCTACAACGATGTTCCCTTGATGGTCCTTACAGGCTTCAGTTCGAAGTTTATACCCTTGGCAGGACCTTTTGATCCTTTAGTAAAACTTTCTAACCTCATTCCTGTTGTAACATCTCTCTATCTCTCCTCCTCTGCTCGTACAGCTCGCGAGCAGCTTTAGTCCTTCTGTGCAGCGCCGCTTTGTATGCTTCCTGTTTAGCTGCATGTGCTTGCCGGCATTCTTCGTCAAACCAGGGGTTTCGTTGTGGTGGCCGTGTGAAACCCAGCACTTCAGAGGCGGCGTCTCTGATGGCATTTTGGCAATGTTGCCACTGTTGTTGGCTGCATAGGACTTCGTAGAAGGTTTTGAGAGACTCGGTTGGAGAAGGACCTGGCGATCTCTTGCGATTGCAGTCGGCCGACGTCAAACTTCCTCACAGTATTTCCATTACTTGGCGCTGGTCGGGATATCCGCAGCCGTACCTTGGCTACAACAAGGCAGTGATCCGCGAGTCAATGTTGGCCCCTCGGAAAGTTCGGACATCCATGATACTGGAGGAGTGCCTTGCGTCGATCGCAATATGGTCAATCTGCTTTCCGACAGTACGACCAAAGATGCCCTACCTTCCTAGCTTGGCATTAAAATCGCCTAGGACAATCTTAATGTCGTAGCTAGGGCACTGCTCATAAGTTTTGTCCAGGAGCTCGTAAAATATATCTTTGGGGGGCATCCTCTGTGGGGGCATGCGCGCATATGAGACTAATGTTGGCGAATTTAGCCTTGATGCGAATCGTCGCGAGGCACTCGCTTAAGGGTTTAAGCTCAAGACTTTTTGCCCAAGTCTGCCTCCAACAACGAAACCACAACCAAATAGGCGCTGTCTTTGATGCCGATAGCAGTCGCCGTAGTAGAGGTCGCAGTTTTTCATCCTTCTTTTGCCCGGCCCGTCCCACCGCATTTAATGTCTGCCTTGCAGTCGTTAAGGGCCTCCACTAGTTGCTCGGCTGCGCGTGGTCTGTTAAGGGACCTTACATTTCACGTGCAGATCCGGAGGTCGTTGTCCTTTTCTCGTTTGCATTGGTCGTCAACAGTAAATCCGTCCGAATCCGAGGCTTGTTTCTGCTTCGTGACTGGTTTTTCTTTACGTGGCCGGGAAGTCACTCCGACGGCACGACCCCAAAGCTGGAGGACCAGATCCTTTGTTTAGCTCTAAGGACGGAGAGTCGGATAGCCCGCTCCTTATAGGCCTGAGCTCCGAATACGTCGTAGTAGCCCATATAAGGTGTTCACTAAGTAGTTCGGCCTGACTGGAACTATGGACGCCACCGTTGATTCCATCTGGGGAATTCCTCCGCTGCCGTCCGGATGCAAGGAGAATTGCCTTAGTGGGAACACTCCAGATGTCTCTTCCTCGCCACAGCATTTTTGTAGGCTAAAGCTAGCATTTTAAGAACTTGGCTCTGCTTCACTTCGAGCTGTTGCGCCACCCTTTTTTTTATAAAAAGCTAGCATTTTTCTATTGAGCTAGTATTAGCATCAGTGCTTTTAATCAAATCCGGATATCCGAGCTATCCGGGTAAATAATTATTGGGCTGCTGAGATCCGTTAAGTGTCCGGTAAGTATCCGCTCTTAGGAATCCTGATATCCGGATGTTCGATTCCTGGATATCTGGATCTCAGTTCTCCGGACACGCATTTGCCATGGACATTTGTGTACTTCAGCGTGACGGACGGAACGCCTTCAAGCCTGCGGCCACAATGAGTATTTGTGCCTCACTTATTTTCCATTTATCTATTCATGTTGTTAATATACTTGAGCTATCCGACACTATTCGGATAACTGATCCGGATCCATTTCGGATATCCGGATACTTTGAAGCTCTAATTAGCTTGACCTCACATGAGTTTTATCAGGGACCTTACATGAGCAAAAACTGTCATCACTCAACGCTCCCATAAGACATTGGGTCTTACTCCAACTTATCTCTGTGAAGATAACAGTATACTGTCGACCGTAGCTATTCTGTTGCTACTGTAAGGAGCTCATTAGTGTTGATATTTTTCAACTTAATTATTACCTGGTCACGGGTTCATTTAACATTATTCGAATTCAGTTTTTTAACTTCAATTTGACAACTTTAAACAAAGACCTATTTAACCGAACGCCAGTGAAAGCATTCTATGGAAGAAAAGAAGGGCATATTTTGGCAAAGGGCTTCTGAGTAGGCCTGAACCATGTGAGGTTAATAGACATTACCTTAACGGTAGTCCTAGTTCACTCGGGCCAGTTGGGTCCACTACGCCCATTTGGAAACTTTTTAAAACGAAAAGAGACAAAAGGAAACCGCTGTCAGAATTATTAATAATTATGAACTCAGAGATTGAGAAGGCCTGGGAATATGCCAAACCGGTCTATGCGTGTTTTGTAGATCTGGAAAAGGCGTATGACCGAGTCCCTCGGGATACACTGTGGAGAGTTTTGCAGGACTATGCGCTGAGTGGGCCTCTTCTGAGAGCCATTCAGTCTTTGTATGGAAACTGCAGAAGCTGTGTACGGATAAATGGCGTCAAATCCCGTCCTTTTGATGTG
The DNA here is from genome assembly GCA_947623515.1 of Neoascia interrupta. NCBI lineage: Eukaryota > Metazoa > Arthropoda > Insecta > Diptera > Syrphidae > Neoascia > Neoascia interrupta. The sequence goes on along the minus strand of OX392462.1, from coordinate 173,021,004 downwards.
CGCGTTGGACTTCGCCAGGGCTGTGTCCTGTCGCCGCTCCTTTTCATAGCATATATGGACTGGATGGTGAGGCGCAGTCTTGCCGAGCAATGTTTCGAATTGGCTGGCATCAGCATGAGCCATCTGCTTTTCGTAGATGATTTGGCCATCCTTGCATCATCCAAAGAGGAACTTCAACGAGCACTGGATAGGTTTGCAGCCATCTGTGGTGATGCTGGGATGAAAGTAAACGTGAACAAATCGGAAGTGATGGTTGTTTCCCGAACTCCTGTGCAGTGTACCCTGCACATAAATGGAGTTCCATTAAAACAGGTGGAGAAGTTTAAGTATCTCGGGGTCTTTTTCACGAAAGATGGGAGGAGTGATACTGAGTTGTCCTGTAGAATTGGCCAAGCTGGAGCAATAGTAAAGGAACTGCGCCGGCCGGTCATCAGGAAAGCTGAGCTTGGAGTGAAAGCAAAGATCTCAGTTTTTAATTCAGTGTTCGTTCCGACCCTCATCTATGGTCATGAAATTTGAGTAATGACCGAAAGAATCAGATCGCGGGTACAAGCTGCCGAAATGAGATTCATGAAGTGCGTTGCTGGTGTTACTCTAAGGGACAGAGTGAGAAACGTCAGTATTCGTAGGAATCTTAATGTTGAGCAGCTACTTCTCCGAGTGGAGCGATCGATTCTTCGATGGTTTGGACACGTTGTTCGCATGCCCCCTGACAGACTTCCTAGACAGGTCATGCTAGCCGAGATGCGAGCGCGTCGCCCTCCTGGTAGGCCAAGAAACAGGTGGTGGGATCAGGTAAAGAACCTCTCTGAGTCCCGCCTGGGGATTGCGCCGGAGTCTCTTGAGTTGGTGGCGGAGGATCGAGAAAGATGGAAGGACCATTTAGCCGCCCTCACTTCGCGACCCTTTTAAGGGATAGGCGGCATTCGAAAATGATGATGATGATGATGGTTTTTGCCAACAAGTTGGGCATATAGGGGCATGCTATCCCCCCAACCGTGTACCTATGTTTTATGATTGGAAAAAATAATAGTAATAAATTAGCCCGAATCTAGCATTTTTTTAGTCTTAGCTACCGAGAGGACGATTATAATATCGCATCGATGCTCGAACAAAACACCTGATGCCCTAAAACATTAACCTAAATTGCCCTAAAAAACTTGTCTTAGACAAGTGTTTTGTTTTACCAACTGCAGAGTATTATAGGCCCAAACACATTCTTTTGCGGCTAGGATGGCTTCATGGCTCGGATCTTACAAGATTATACCAAAAAAGAATTATCACAATCTGTAATGTTCCCACAACGTCTACAACTTTCAGAATTTTATGCTTAAAAATTTGATGATTTGAATTAAATTAATAAAGAATCTGCCCATTTGAAGGTCAAGTGTGTGATGTGCTCGAAAATTCCCATCTAAAGTCTCATAAATATCAATCAAAAACTTGACCTCCCAATCTACTCAATTTGACCGGAATATTGAAATAAACGATTTCTTCGCTACAGAAATTTAACAAAAATTTTGACAATACATAGCACACGTCACAAGCACAAGTTTGTGTTGTATTTAATCGCTATGAGACACCAATAAAAAGGAAATATCCCTCACGAATAGAAGCCTTTCCATAATGGTATATGGCGCGTAAAACTAGACAATATTAAGGTCATGGTATACCTTTGCGAAATGCTTCCCTATCTATTTATTTAGTGTTCACTTCTTCATTGTCATTGAATTAATTGGCCACTTGACGGTGATGATCCGCATACCTTTACCTATATTTTCTTGAGGTTTTTTCCGGAACAAAATCTCTCTGCTGTTGTTTGTCTTTTAAGTTCGTCGTAAGGTATCTAACGTTTACAGGCATGTAATGCTTAATAAAACCGACAGTTTTGAAATAAGTATACAGCAACAGTTGATGATGGAGAAAATTAAAAGCTGGCAGACGACGGTGCGGCTCCGAATAGAAACCATGACAAAACGGCTCATTTTCCTAATTACACAAACGGAACTGTGTATAGATGCTTAATTAAATGTCACTGGCTTAACCGAATAGACTCGAGTGAAAATGAAAATATTGAGGCTCTTTAAAGTGCGTAACATGAACAGCAAATGACAGGTGACGGCTTTGTTCTTCATTCGAATTTATGGTCGTTAAACATCAGTAATATTAAAAAAAAGTATGACGAAAAGTACAATTGAAGGTTGGACAATTGTACAAGCTCTCGAAACAAAAGGAGGTAGATTTTCAGGAGAATTTAAAGCAAAAGTTCTCCTCGATGAATAAAGTTATCCGCATTCACATTAAGCCTATATGTTAGCCAATCAATTTGCATTCAGGCAGTATTAAGTCACCCAACTTGTTATTGAAATCCATAATTTTTTTTTTGTATAACATCAACACACACATATGCATCCAATTAAGAGCAATTAAATTAACCAGACATATCATAGTCGCAGTTTTTCATCGTATGACGGGCCCTCATGAAGTTACACTGATAATGGAAATGTAATTAGTGCCCTTTTCTGTTGCTGTCAAACCAAAAAGGTCAACTTACAACTGAACTTGTGAACTGAGCTCATTTTCCCCCCATCACTCATCGTAAGGTGTCCATTGGTCATAGCTTCAGGTCGCCACATATATTGAACGAAGAAAAATGCGTACTTTTAGGAATGTCATATATGATTGCACAATGCACATACATATCGCATGGAAAACCAATTTCAATTACAGCTGATTGTCTGATAGTGGAGCTTAATTACATGCAAAAATGCTGTCAGATCATTATGGTTGTAAATGAGAAAGATATGCAGATATCGATACAAATGTCAATGAATGATTATATCCAGCTAGGTGTATGATGTGATAGGTTAAACGTTTTATGTAAAGGATCAATTTTCCTGCTTACGCATTTGGTATTCGGTTACATTTGTGAAATGTGCAGTAATTTTAATTTTTTTTAGTGCTTTACTTGGGTGTAGAAATACAGATTTAGAGCCCCAATTAAAGCTTAAATTTAACAGGTGTGGTAGTAGGCTGCAAGTATATGTATATGGTAGTAGTTTTATAAGGTAAAGAAGGTTTAAATACCATTGTGGTATTTAACCATAATTTTAAGGTCTTAATTTCACCATTCCCAATATACTGTTATGTGGCGACAAGAAATAAAACAACACGCAGGAGTCCCTGAAGGCACCCATCGATTCACTCTACAAACGCACCCGCTCGATTCACTAAACGAACATACCCAACTGTCATTCCAGTCATCTGACAGCAGCTGTCATATTCGAAGTTCGAATTTCGATTCCCCCTCCTTGGAATTCAGCGGAGGAGTACCAATGGAAAATTACCAAAGCGTGTATGGAACGTACTAGAAGGTGCTTAATTTTGTATAAATACACGGGTGAGAGGCTCGTACGGCACAGTTATATTTTAAATGTGGACTTGTGAAAATCGGTTATAAAGTAAAAAGTGATTGAATTGAAATAAAGTGTTCAATTCTAAGTAGTAAAGTTGAATAGCAGTGTGATTTGAATTTAAATAAGTTTTAAAGTGTTCCATTGTGTAATTATAAAAAGTGAAATTGAGTTTTATTCAACGAACCCCAGGCAAGAAAACATTACAATACGCAGACAGCACATGCAAATGTACCCCAGGTCTTAGACCCGATACCACAGCTGTTTTGTTTTTTCATGCTACAAACAAGATACACGGGCGAATAAAATAAATAACGAGGTTAATCTAGTCCAGGAGAGACTTTATCTCTCAAACCTTCAGATCAGAAATTTTATCTTTCTGGGGTTAAATCAATAACAAGGAATGTTGACCAGACATGTCTTAAAAAAAAACGTTTTTTGAAGGCTTAGCGTCCATTTATTGCCTTATTTGCATATAAAATCTTGTTTACGGGCTCTGAGCTGGCCGTCGGAACAGGCGCAGGCATCTTCTGTGAGGCTTGAAGATTTAGCAAATCATTCCGTATTACCGTGGGCAATAGTAGCAATAGTACGTAGTACAGCCGCGGAGCCATGTGGCGTAGTACGGAAAAAAATTGAACACAATGGTGTAGCGCGGCTATGCCGAACAAAAACCTTGTTTATAAACAATGGCCGATACTCTGAGTTAATTTGAACTAGATTTAATATTTTTGTACAACGGATGACACAAATTCCATTAAAATTCTTTAGATTTAACCATCTCAACTTTTCGACGTCCTATTCCTCCATTGTTTACTTAACTTGTATTGAACTGTCCACTAGTAGCGCTGTCAACCGTGTAGCGCTACGAAAGTTAAAAGTTGGCCAACTCTTACTACCGCCACAGCTACGCGCTACCGCCACAGACACACATTGTGTGCGCAATACACTGAATACATGTGTTTTAACTTTTGACAGCTCTTACTACCGCTACTACTACCGCCACAGCTACATCACTGTGGTTCTACGGTTAACTATGACTGCAGTAATTTTCTGACAGAGTTGGCAGCCATAATGCAAGCTGCCACTGAACTAAAGAAACACGGGATCCAAAAGTGGTCTTGCCACTACCATCTACTCTGACAGCCAAGTGGCCATTAAAGCCATGAAATTAGATCTGGTGTAGTCAAGAGCTATGAAAATATGCAGGAAAAGTTTAGACGAGATATCACATTGGAAATACTGTAACTCTGCTTTTGGGTGCCAGGTTACACCGATATCCCGGGAAATGAAGAAGCGGACAAGCTTGTGAGATCTGAGTCAGGGATGAATGCATCTCTAGTCGCCAAATCTATAAGAAATCCGCTGAGCTCGATAGCACGTAAGATAGAAACTGAGTCCTTGAGTAGAACTTTCATAAGTTGGATGGAACTCGACACGTGCAGGCAAACAAGCAAGCTATGGCCGGCGATAAACAAAAAGAGATCAGTAAATTTATGATCGCACTAGCTCGCAGGGATATCCGAGTACTCCCGCAAATCCTTACGGGGCATCGCACTGAGGTAAGGGCTAGGCATACGGCCTAATAATTACTGTAGAAGCTGAAGGGACGTTGGAAAAATTAAATCTGTTCGTCACTTGCTATACGAACGCCCAGCCCAAAACAACATCAGGCCTAGCACCCTCGGCAGTTACTTTTTCCTCATATTTGTATACAAATCCAGATGGGGCCAAGAAAGCGACACTCTGAGCTTTTAACAGCGGTTTATTTCTGTTTTCGCAACAGGTGTTAAGATCATATTTGAATACTTTTCCATAAGCCGCGTTTTTAATTCTTATAAGAACAATTCTGAACTCACCCCGAACGTTTCGCTTCGAATTATATCGAGCATGGTCACCGGGAAAATGCAGTTTCCCGAAGAATTGTTCTCATAAAAATTGAAAACGCGGCTTGTCCGAAAATTATTCAAAATGTTATCAAACAACCGCGAAAGCCTTAAAAGTTACAGGTGTTAAGAAGTTTCCAAAATGGACACAATGAACCCAACTGCTGGTCTAAGTGAGCCGTGACTATCGTCACAAGGACATCCATTAACCTTACCTAAGATCAGTGTATACGAGTTTTTAAATTTTTCAATGCTGCCAATGCAGTGTGGTATACATAAAGGGCACACCTTTGACCAGAAGGTTACTGGCATAAGTCTGGTCTTCTATTCATATTTTAGGTGAATTTGAAGTTAAGCTTCTCAAATTTTTATCGAAACGGAGGGTGGAAAAATCATTTTTGAATTTTTTTTTTATAAAACAAACTGACAAAATGATGACAAGCGGTTATTTTGTTTCCAAAATTTTTACTTATGTATTTGATTTTGTACTCAAGTGGCTTATGCTTACGTAAAATTTAGTTGATGCGATAGAAACAACACAGAAGTTATAGGTATTTCTTAGCACTTCCATTTTAGAAAATCAACTGATTTGGTTTAAAGCGTATCTCACAAACCTGATAATATATCAGCCCGGCTATATTTTTTTTAACATTAAAAAACTGTCTGTCTGAGATTTTTTTCAAAGCGGTATAAACTATCGTTATTGCGATATTGGGGGAGACACACGGTTTTTCTGCATTTTTCGAACTTAAATTCATAAAACGACTATTCAGAATCTTTTTTTGAATACTGTTTTATATTTTTTTTAGAGATGAGCAAAAAATCACTACCTGTGATTTAGTATCAGTGACTGAAATATCACAATCACTACCTGTGATTGACTGTGATTTAAAACGTGATTGTGATTTTTTCGCTACGTTGATTTTCACATTTTTCCCCCATCACAATCACAGTCGCAGTATAACAATCAAGAGGCACGACCAACAGAAACCATCCACGAAAATCGAAATCACGGAACAAATTACGAAAATGAAATAAAAACGCGAAGCTGTGAAGCAAAGGCTGCAATAGAAACACAACAGGAGCCACAAACAGTCGCAACAAGAATATGAGAAAAGAAAACAAATGAAAAAGTATTGTGAAGGCAGAGCCAAAGAGAATGAATTTGTTATACCTACCACGCACCGCATGGAAGATATTTCTCTAGACCCTAATAATTCATTACATACGTATAGCAGTGGTTGCAAACTCAACGTCACTATATCTACGAACGCCTGTCAAATAAAACGTGATTGTGATTTTTCACTACCTTGCTTTCAAAATCAGAGTCACAGTTTAAAAATCACGAGTCACACAAATCGCATTCACGAAACAAATAATAAAACGCGAAGCTGTGAAGCAAAGGCAAGTCTGCCATAGACACACAACAGGAGGAGTCACAGTCGCAGCAAGAATATGAGAAAAGAAAACACATGGAAAATTGTTATGAAAGCAGAAAAAATTAGTGGGAGGGTTACAATTCGCTAAGGCGAATCGTTGGATACCCCATCCCAATTGACCACTTTCAAGCTCCGAATTGTGTCATAAATCTTGGTTGTTAAATTTCAGTTTCATTTAACTTCAACTGCATTTAGAATTTCTTAGTTAAGGAATCTTCTCTTTTAAAAAGGGGCGTGGCAACCACCTCTTTTCAATAACATGGTTTTTTTATCTATATTTTTTATCAGAAGTGTTGATTGCATTTTCACATTAAAAATTTGGTTTATACTTTAAAACGCCCCCAAAAGTGGGCGTGGCAAACATTTATTCATTTCAGCTTTTACACATTGCCGATCATACCGCCAACACACTGGACTTGTTTTTGACCTCCCATCCCGACAAATACACCGTCGATGTTCTATCTCCTCTAGGCTCGTCAGACCACTGTGTCATTTCGGCAAATTTTTTCGTTGGCAACCAACCTACCAAAGTTCCAATTCCCAAGAGAACTGTTTGGCGATACGAGGATGCAAATTGGGACGGCCTTAACAACTTTTTCGAAAGTTTTAACTGGTCGCTTTGCTTTCTCGACAACAATGTAAACGCCGCTGCCGATATGATCACAAATATAATTCTTCTAGGAATGAGATCTTTTATCCCCCACAGGGTTAAGAGTATCAAACCGAAGGAGAACTCGTGGTTTGACCTGAGCTGTAAAGAGGCAATAAATTTGAAGGAATCTTACTTTCGGTCTTACAAGGACAATCCCTCTCTAGTAAACCGAAATAAGTTCAAACAAGCCAGAAATGCCTGCAATGCTCATATCCGTCGTGTGAAATTCATGTACGACCAAAAGTTGAGGCAGAAAATACTACATTGTCCCAAAGGTAGTAAAAACTTTTGGTCTTTCGTCAAAAATGTGAAAAATTGTGCCTCATCCTCCATCCCAACGCTCGTCTGCAATGGCATTCCAGCTGTCAGTTCCCTAGACAAAGCCAATCTCCTCGCAGCACATTTTGCTGCCAGCTCCACGCTACCAGATTGCGTATTGCCTCCGCCTGTACCTGAGCGCGTTGAATGCACTATGGGACACATTCACTTTCGCACTCGTACAGTCAAAAAAGTACTTAAGGATCTCAACATTCACAAATCCGCTGGTCCAGATGGTATACCCCCGATTGTTCTGAAGAGGTGTTCTTCCACGCTGGCAAAACCATTGTGTAAGCTTTTTCATCGGTCCTACTCCTCTGGCCTCTTTCCGAGTAGATGGAAAACAGCATTTGTCCAGCCCGTCCCTAAAAAAGGCGATTCTTCTTCTCCCTCTAGCTATCGTCCAATTGCACTAACTTCCCTTCTTTCTAAGGTCATGGAAACGCTGATTAACTTCCAGCTCATGAAATATCTCGAATCACGAAAACTACTTAATGACCGGCAATATGGTTTTCGTAGCAAAAGGTCCACTGGTGATCTGATGGCATATCTCACCGAAAAGTGGAACCATTCCTTGCATCTTCTTGGTGAAAGCAAGATTGTTGCGCTTGATATTTCAAAAGCATTTGACAGAGTTTGGCACCAAGCTCTTTTGTCGAAAATGCGTGCATTTGGAATCGACGAATCTCTTATTCAGTGGATTAGTAATTACCTTTCGAACCGTTCAATTCAAGTTGTTTTGGACGGCTTCAAGTCTGCAGTTCAAAAAATAAATGCTGGGGTTCCCCAGGGCTCTGTTTTGTCTCCGACTCTCTTCCTCGTTTTCATAAACGATCTCTTGTCTGCTACTACTAATCCAATTCACTCCTTTGCCGATGACAGTAACCTCAGTTTCTCATATTCGTTCTCGGTTCCTCGCCCCTGCTCTTCAAACGTAGAACTGGAACGGCAGCGTATGTCAAACTCATTAAACTCTGATCTTAACAGCATTGTATCATGGGGATCTCTTAACAGAGTAGAGTTTAATGCTTCTAAAACTCAATGCTGTCTTCTGTCATTGAAGCAAAACCGAAACACTCAGCCATTATCCATAAATGGCACTTGCATCCACGAAACCGAAACGCTTTCCATTCTAGGTATGTGTGTTAATAAAAACCTTAGTTGGAATGACCACATATTCGACGTCGCCAAGAACGCTGCGAAATGCCTAGGTTTTCTCAAAAGATGTAAGAAATATTTCACCCCTTCTGATTTGGCTATTTTATATAAGGCCTACATCCGCCCCAAGCTGGAATATAATTCCCATGTCTGGGCTGGTGCTCCAAAAACAGCATTGCACCTGCTAGACAGGATACAAAAACGGGCGATAAAACTATGTGGAGACAGAAATATTGCGCAGTCAATTGACTCATTAGAACATCGACGCAATGTCTCTTGCCTTTCACTGTTCTATCGCTTTTTCCACAAACAGTGTTCCATCGAAATAGCCAATTGCATTCCGCCCCTTAAGACTTTCAACCGTGATACTCGCCAAAGATCGAATGCACATCAGTTTACCCTCGAGCCCACTTTCGGACGTACAGTCAAGTTTAGAAGTTCCTTCATAAGCCGCTCAACGCGAATGTGGAATGTTCTCCCACGTTCAGTCTTTCCGTCACATTACAACCCGCAACTGTTCAAAACAAGAGTGCATCGGTACCTCTCCTCCTTTTCCTCTTTTTCTAATCCTTTCCGCTCGTAAGATGTGTAACATTAAAAGGGTAGCCAATCCCTTTATTCGCGAGTAAATTATAAAAAAAAAAAAAAAAAAAAAAAAGCTTTTACACATATCTGAACATTTTATAGCGTAAGTTTATTGAATTCAAAGAAAATATATCGAATAAAAACCGTTTATTTAAATGCAAATGAAATATGACCACGCCCAGAAGGGGGCGGTTTTTAACATTTTTTGAAATATCAATCACAATATACTTAAGCGAGGATAACGCGAACCGAATTTCAGCTTCCTACAACTTTGAATTTTTATGCTAAAAAGTTAAGTGGGCTTGTCAGTGGGCGGATTTTAAAAAATTTTACCCTTGTACTTCTTCGGGACCTAGAAAGAACAGATATTAAGTTTCAAGCTCCTAGCACAAAATTTAAGGCCTAAAACTATCGACACACGGACGGACGGACGGACATACCTCATTCGACTTACAATTCGGTCTCGATCATATGCCCTTGAGGTCTTGGGGATCTACGGTGATTATTTCTCTATGTTACAAACTATGAATCAATCTTAATACACCTCCTATCCTTTGGGATGGGGTATAATGAATATGTTATACCACAGTATAGAAGTAGAAGATATTTCTCTATACCCACTGTGGTAATACGTATACACATTGCAGGTTTGCAAGATCGCAGTCACTTTACTGTCTATGAATGACTGTGAAAAAAAGTGATTCCGATTTTTCACTACTTCCTTTTACGAGGAACGAAGAACAGAAAACGCTCGTGATTGTAAAACGCAGTCAAGATTTAAATCACAATCACGGAAGCAAAGGGTTCTGTCTTCTGTCTCTTTACATTTAAATGTCGATTAGATACCAGAATATTTTGATAAAATAATTTTTGAAGTTTTCTAGCTGAATATCAAAATCTGCTACAATCTGCTGCAATCTGCGGCAATCAAAAATAATTTTTGATTTGTGTGATTTTTTCGAATCATTTGGCCTTAAAGCATTGGAGCTACTGGTGGGGACAAACATTTTCTTACGATTTTTTTTTTTCAAAAATTCGTCAAAGCCACAGTTCTTAAACGGTTTAACAAAAATTCAATTTTAGCCTTTGCTTAAGCTGCGGTTTTTTTTATATTTTTACCCAACATCGGCTTTTTAAATTAAGTAATTTATTAACAATTAAATAAGAAAAACTCTTTTTTTTTTTTTAAATTCGACTTTTTTATGAAAACTTAATATTTACTTAGCGCAATCTTCAATTTGGTTTTTTCTCACTGCCAAACTTTTCAATATAAGAGCCAAAAAACATTTTGTTTTCTTTAGCATCAAAATTCAAACTATAATTAATTTATAGTATTTTCGCAAAAACGCACACACAAACAGGTACTTACATGCTACTTCTCACCACCACCCGGCAAACCTACGATCCGTTGTATCGACACTGGTTCAGCGCGCCCACAAAATTTGTGATAACGACCATCTTTCCGCTGAACTTGTCCTGGTCAACGACGTGCTTAAAGCAAATGGCTATATAAAAAGGCAAAGAATATGGAAGCCAGATTTGCCAAGAGAAAGGGACGAAAGCAATTTAGACAAGTAAGCTTTCTTACCATACGTCAAAGGTGTTACAGGCCGAGTAGGAAAAGTACTCAAGAAATATGGGATAAAATCCATATTTCTACCGCCAAAAAAGGTGAGAAGTTACCTTACGTCGCCGAAAGATTACTTTCCTCTTCAAACGCCGGGCGTTTATGCAGTCCCCTGTAGCTGTGGTTCGTCTTATGTAGGGCAAACCAGAAGGAGTATTGCAACCCGTTGGACAGAACACATCAGTGCGGTGACTAAAAAACAACGGGAAAAATCTGCAATATGCGAGCATATCTTGGATAATCCAGATGAACACCACTGGATCCATTTCGATCAAGCCAAGATCTTAGCTTGTGAAAATCATTACATCCCTCGATTGGTCCGCGAAGCGATTGAAATAAAACACCATCAAAACTTCAATCGTGATGATAGTTTTAAACTTTCGCGTACATGGGACCCCGTGATCAACATCACACGCCCACTCCCAATCGTCCTAGAAACACCCGGTGATGTAGTTAGTACAGTTTGCACTCAACCACCTTCATCACAACTACAACAACAAGATGAGTCAAAACCGTCTACGCACCGCTACAATCTACGCAGCCGATCTCAGCGATAACACTTTCATAGCAGTTTCCCGGTGACCACGCTCAATGCAACTTAAGCGAAACGTTCGGGGTGAGTCTAGTATTGTACTCATTAAAATATATACTAACGCGGTTAATCCGAAAAGTTTCTTGTCATGTCAATTAACAACCGCGACAGCCTTAAAACTTATATAATTAAACCGTTGTGTGGGTATGAAAAATTGCCCTTATATGTGTTCATATATTTTCATGGACTTTATAGGTGTACCCAATTTCACCTTTCTACAAGTCACCATTCAGAACCTACAGCTGTGGACCAAATGACGGACAACGGAGTGATACCATAAAAGGTAATTTTTCCATTTTTTTGACGGACCGCTAGAAACTATAACATGTTTGAAATAGTATATCAATGGTTTCCGAGGTGTCGTCAGCTAAAGTATAAAGCCTGAAAACACTTAAGCTTACTGACTAAAACATTTTAGCTGCTTCAAATATATCGTTACTTCTAGGCCACTTATGAAACATCAGTAAGGCCACTTATGAAACATCAAGACCTAATTTGATGGAAGCACAACCACATGAACGTTAACTAGCACAAACAATAAAAAAATTAAAAGACACGATTTTTGCCACCCTTTTTGTAGAGTGACGAAAAAAAAATTAGCCAAATATAAGAACAGGAGACTGCACTACAAAAAAGTTTACAACAGAATGTAAAATATATCCAGAAATCGTTTTTATAAACAAATAGAATTTTACACAATCTGCGAAATAGAGATGTGCTTAACCTTCAACAAAAGCCGGACGGACCGCTCCGCGTATGTCTCCATACTTAAAGGTCTTTTTATAACCGACTCAGGGTATATTTATTTTAATTAATAGTTTGTAGCACAGTGAAATAATCACCGTAGGCCCCTTAAACCTTTTAGAGACATGATGAGACCGACGGGTGCACTTATTAAGCCAAGTTCGTCCGTCAGTCTGTCCGTATGTATGCAGTTTTGAGGTCTTTTAAATTGAACTAGGAAAGTGAATCTCATTTTGTACAGACAGAGCATGAAAATTGAGAAGATCTGTCCACGGCCACGCCCACAATTGACTTGAATGTCAGACAACCTCAAAGTTGTATATTATTTCAAAATGTCTTTTGGTTAAGATAGACAAGGCATATGAACTCAAATTTTGGTGGTCAGAGTAATAACCGTCAAAAGCCTTCAACTAGACAAAAATTGGGCCGCCATTGACCATGCCCACTTTTAACGTTTTAAATCCTTAAAAACTTCATTTCTCGGGAAATTCATTTTATATTGAAAAAAAAAATGTGTGACAAATATTAGGGACATTACCATTTGCTAAGTTTATTGCATACAAAGCATTGAGCTCCGCCAACTTTTAGGCGTGTTTTTGAAAGAACGGTTTTTTAAGTACTAATATTCGCTTTTAACGCATTTTCTCATGATCGCAACGAAATTAGAGTTAATTGATTTTAATTTTCAGCTTCTTTTTTGGGGGCTTGGCCAATACAAATAATTGACACACAGTATTATGTGATTACAAAATAAACGATTGCCCCCCGAAAAATCAGGGCAAAGAACTTTTAAATTTGGTGTTAACGGGTAAAGAGGGTCAGGTAGGTATTTAAAAGTTCGTTACAGACGAATTCTGCACTTACTCACTTGTTTTTTTTTTTTTTTATAATGCACTCGCGAACATAAGGGATTGGATACCCTTTTTAATGTTACACATCTCACGAGCGGAAAGGATTAGAAGAAGAGAAAAAGGAGGAGAGGTACCGGTGCACTCTTGTTTTGAACAGTTGCAAGTTGTATTGCGCAGGAAAGATTGACCTTGGGAGAACATTCCACATTCGCGTTGTACGGCTTATGAAAGAACCTCTAAGCTTTACTGTACGTCCGAAGGTGGGCTCGAGGGTAAACTGATGTGCATTCGAGCTTTGGCGAGTATTACGGTGGAACGTCTTTAGGGGCGGAATGCAATTGGCTATTTCAATGGAACATTGTTTGTGAAAAAAGCGATAAAACAGTGATAGACAAGATACATTACGACGATGTTCTAATGAGTCAAAAGACTTCGCAATGTTATTGTGTCCAACAAGTTTTAACGCAGGTTTTTGTATCCTATCAAGCAAGTGCAGTGCTGTTTTTGGAGCACCAGCCCAGACATGGGAATTATATTCTAACTTCGGGCGAATATATGCCTTATATAAAATAGCCAAATCAGAGGGGGTGAAATACTTCTTACATCTTTTAAGGAAACCGAGGCATTTCGCAGCGTTCTTGGCGACGTCGAATATGTGGTCATTCCAACTAAGGTTGTTATTGACACACATACCGAGAATGGAAAGCGTTTCGGTTTCGTCGATGCAAGTGCCATTCATGGATAATGGCTGGGTGATTCGGTTTTGCTTCAATGACAGAAGACAGCATTGAGTTTTAGAAGCATTAAACTCTACTCTATTTTGAGATCCCCATGATACAATGCTGTTAAGGTCAGAGTTTAATGAGTTTGCCATACGCTGCCGTTCCAATTCAACGTCCGAAGAGCAGGGGCGCGGAACCGAGAACGAATATGAGAAACTGAGGTTACTGTCATCAGCAAAGGAGTGGATTGGATTAGTTGTAGCAGACAGGAGATCATTAATGAAAATGAAAAAGAGTGTCGGAGACAAAACAGAGCCCTGGGGAACCCCAGCGTTAGTTTTATGATCTGCGGACTTGAAGCCATCCAAAACAACTTGAATTGAACGGTTCGAAAGGTAATTACTAATCCACTGAATAAGAGATTCGTCGATTCCAAATGCACGCATTTTCGACAAGAGAGTTTGGTGCCAAACTCTATCAAACGCTTTTGAAATATCAAGCGCAACAAACTTGCTTTCACCTAGAAAATGCAAGGTATGATTCCACTTTTCAGTGAGATATGGCATCAAATCACCAGTGGACCGTTTGCTATGAAAACCGTATTGCCGGTCATTAAGAAGTTTTCGTGTTTCAAGATATTTCATAAGCTGATAATTAATCAGCGTTTCCATGACCTTAGAAAGAAGGGAAGTAAGTGCAATTGGACGATAGCTAGAGGGAGAAAGAGAATCGCCTTTTTTAGGGATGGGCTGGACAAATGCTGTTTTCCATCTACTCGGAAAGAGACCTGAGGAGTAGGACCGATGAAAAAGCTTACACAATAGTTTTGCCAGCGCGGAAGAACACCTCTTCAGAACAATCGGGGATATTCCATCTGGACCAGCGGATTTGTGAATGTTTAGATCTCGAAGTACTTCTTTTGACTGCACGAGCGCGAAAGTGAATTTGTCCCATGGTATATTCGACGCGCTCAAGTGTAGGCGGGGACATTGCAGAATCAAGGAGCATGGAGCTAGCAGCGAAATGCGCTGCAAGTAGATTCGCTTTGTCTAGAGAGGTGACAGCTGGAATGTCATTGTAAACGAGTGTTGGGATGGAAGATGAGGCACAGTTTTTGACATTTTTGACGAAAGACCAAAAGTTTTTACTACCCTTGGGACAATGTAGTATTTTTTGCCTCAGCTTTTGGTCGTATTGGAATTTAACACGGCGAATATGAGCATTACAATTATTTCTGGCTTTTTTAAACTTTTTTTGGTTTACCTGTGATGGGTTGGCCTTGTAGGACCGAAAACATAACTCCTTTAACCTAATCACCTCTTTACAGCTCGAGTTAAACCACGAGTTCTCCTTTGGTTTGATACTCTTAATCCTGTAAGGGATAAAGGATCTCATACCAAGGAGAATGGTGTTAGTTATCATTTCAGCAGCAGTTTCTACGTTATCATCGAGAATTACTCACTTGTTTATTATAAGAAGCTGTGTCACTTGTCACGTTTATTTTTTCCGACATATTAGACCTTAGCTTTTTCAAAAAATTGTATATACAGCTACAAATATTTAACATTTGGTCGTTAATAGGAATATGTCAAACGCCAGTAAGACCAGCTAATGGAAATCCATTAAGTTTAATATGCTGAGCATAACAACACCTGCCTTTTACGTAGGCACAACGCATATGACTACGCATAAATAATATGGCAAATCTCATTATTAATATCTTCTTATCCTTGAAGACCTTGAAAATGGCACAAGGCCATGGAGGCAAAAACAACTTTTCTCTTCCTCCTCAATACATCCAATGTAAATGTATGTGTGTATGTGTCCACATTTTTATTATTTCTTCTCTATGTACTGCATTTAAATAAATTACATCACATATCCCTGAACTCCTGTCTTAAGTATTGCCAGTTCAGTTTTCGCATTCAGTTTCAGTCCCAGTGTGCGTGTACTTTAAATGAGTCACTATGAGTCACTAGTAGCTACAAACCGACCCAACAAGAAGTACGATTTATTAAATGAAATGTAAAAGAGTATATCTAAAGGCATAATCTGCGACTTAAATCGCTTTCGTCTTCGCATCGTTCTCCAAGTCGACGAAGTTTCTGCAATCAACCGCGTATAATCATCCAAGAGTGGGTTGATGAGTTACGCACGCTTCTCTTTGGGCAAAGCAATTAAGAATTTTAAATTAAAGTCTCCGCATCGCCCGTGAATTACGTCGAGCGGCAACATTGTTGAATAGAGTTCAAGTTTAATCGTAAAAAGTTGGGGTAATGCACGAGCATCGAATAAGGTATTTTATATTGACACGTTCGGTCGCGTTTCGCGATTACCATCAATGTCAAGCGATACGTGGTTGACACATGAAGTTTGTGACGCCGAATGTCAATTAGCTGAAAAGGCGGATTTCTGTTCGGATTATCTTTTACACTCAGTCCGTAAACAAAACGAAAGGAAAAGTAAACAAAAGAAATTGAAAGCTGGACGTAAGTGAGGTATGGAATAGCATAGCTTAGCTTTGGCTAAAGTTGAGTGGTAGTCAAGGCTACACCAGCATTATCACAGGACGAAAACAAAACCACAGTTTGAAGGAAAAAGCACAAACGAGGGTTGACTTATGACGCGTTCTTTTCTACACCGAGCACTGCAGTTGGTGTAGCATTGAAACTCAAATTTGTTCTTTTCTCGTATACCGGAAATAATTTTATGCTCATGTTCTTGAACATGTCGACCCGTAAAGTCGTGGGTCGAAATTGCAGAGTTCAGTCAAATCGGGAGTTAAGGCGGTTCGACATAATAAAAGATTTCTGAAGAGATCTTATGAGATCTTGTCGGTGTAATAAATTACTAATCACATCTATGAATTTTTTTTGGAAAATTTCGTGATAGATAAATAGATACTGAAGAGATACAAATTTATTTCCCAAAATTGATTTCGGACTGTGTGGCACTATCTGGTAAAACCATCCTTAATCAATAAGGTTGGATGGAAAAAAGTACGAAATTCAAAGAACCGCAACTACAATAGAATTCCAAAGCTTATCAATCTAACAAGTTTTCGAACATTTAAGGGTTAACGTACTAAAATCTTTGCTTGGGCTTATAAGAACTCTTCGAAATTCGTACAGAAGTTCTACAGGGATGCCATACAGCGTCAGTATATTATAAAAAGAACGTAATATTAAAAAAAAATTAATGTTCTTTTAAAAATTTGGATGTGATAAAATAATATATTTAAATTATGTTTTATACTGTTATTTATATACTGTTATTATTATTAAATATTATATTATTTATTTATTTGATTTTATTATTAAAAAATAAAAGTGATAAAATGAATATTAAATATAAATTAAAAATTAAATGTTCAAAAAACGCCTTATTATTGTTATTTAAGTCGGGTTTTGCTCTGCGACCTGTTGGCATCCTGTGCTTTGTACTAAGCCTTGGTTTATTAAACTTTATTCCCTCCAAAGAGCTCCCCTCGCATTATATTTCTTTGCCAAATTACATTAAGGGAATGTACTTATAACTGGCCTTGCTTGTGATAACTGACCCTAAAACACTTTCTGTAGTCTCGTTTCAAGGAGATCTTCATAAGGTCTTCATGAGATCTTCATAGGATTTTCATAATGAGAAGCGGTTTCAAGATGGGTATCTCTCTGTCTGGTTTTTTCCCTGACATTTGGTTCTTTTTTGGTTTAGAGCTCCACAGGATTAAAGAAAGTGTATCGGAGTTTTGCTGACCTCATCGCCAAATCTGCAGAAGGGTTCCTTCGTTAGACTAATTTTTCTGAAATGCTCCCTGAGTCTACAATGCCCCGTTAGGAGTCCTGTAAGGATACGTAAGTTATTTTTACTAAGGCCGATGCATGTCTTGAATCTCTTCTGGTTGCAGTTCCCTTGAAGCTTCTTAGCTTGCCTCAGGACTTAAAGGCTTTCCCAGATCTCAGCTACGTATAACTTCTCGGTTTTCCTGAATTCCTCCGTAAGGGTGTGTTCCTATTCCAAAGAAAGGTTCAGGGCTTATGAAGTGCTCCGCTGCTCCTTGCCAATAAGTCCGCTGCTTCGTTTCCCTCCATCCCAGGTATCCAATAGAGAGTCACTTTATTGACCCTGCCTAGATCAGTAGCTCTGTAGGCTTTGGTTGTTGCAAGTTTAGATCTGACTATGTGCGGGCATCCAACCATCATCACCTGAAAAAAAAAAGACTTATTCTTTTTCACGGTCCCCACATCTGCGAGGGCCTGACAAGCCCTCCGAGAGTATCATTTGTCTTGAAAAAGCTTCTCAAAGTGCCATTCGTATTCGGCAAAAAATTGAAGGTCCCCTTGTATGTAAAGAAATTAACACACCATACACCAACATACATTGTTGAGAAGTTGGCCCGGTTCACCTCGAGCTGTTGCGCCACTCTAATAATTTATTTTATGTGCGGGAATTTAGCGCCTTAATAGTCTGGCTGTCCGACATTATTGCTATCTCATAATTCCTCTAATTTTTGTCAAGACTCCGATTCCATACATCTGTCTATAGCGTATATTTCCACCTATAGAAGATGCTGGTATAATTGCCCATGGATGCAGGGTATTTGGTTCAGGGCCCACTGCTGCACCAGTTCCGTCATCAGTTTCTGACCCATCTGTATACCATTTGATGGTGCTGTTGCTCAGTCGTTATGTGATGGATTCATTACTCCAGCTCTCTTTAGTGCTAAGCGTCACAGTGAAGTTCTTCTCAAAGCTAAATTTCCTGAAACTATCATCCATAGGGATAGCCATAAGGGTTAGTTTTCCTAGAAGTACGTGAAATTGCCTTGACCCAATGCGCCTTTTTTTTCGATACCCTCTTTAGCCATCCTTAATATCATTTTCCTAGCCGTTTCCTCAACCGGGATGAGGTTAACACCAATAGCACATCCTTGGCTGCCGTGGGAAATGCTCACATAGCCCTGGTTATGCAGAGACATATGCTAGTCTTCCCTGGTTGCGCTTAGACTTGTTCGTTTTGCACATTATACTGCTCCATAAGGGATCACTAGTCTTCGGCAGTGCACATCCAACTAATGGTGCTCGGGCTGCATCCCCAAGACTTACCCGCAAAGCTCCTGCACATAATAATAGCACGAGTAGCCTTGGAGTCTGCAAGGGCGCTTAACTTACTTGACGGGAATGATGACCCCGCGGGTACTATTTTGTTTTCGAGGTTCAACCCCAAACCCCGAAATCATAATCCTTCCACCCTTTCCATATTCCATCCAATATCAGACGGGAATGATGACCCCGCGGGTACTAGTTTGTTTTCGGGCTTCAACCCCAAACCCCGAAATCATCCTCCTTTTACCCATTTCATATCCCATCCAGAATCAGAAATGAATGGAGAACCTATAATATTTTTTATTCCAGGTGGTATTGAGAATTGCCAAAATCCACCCGTTGCCGTTATTATGGATTTTTTGGCTCTGGAAGGTCCGTCTTGCGGATCTTTGCTCGACTCTGTCGCAAATTAATCGTGAGTAAGGCTGCTACTCAATGCACTGCTGCTGACGATAAGACTTGGGATACCTTTTATGGTCGAACGGTCTCCGAAATAGGCAGGCCCTGCGCTGCGCATGACTAAGGGACAGCAGAAAAGGAAAAGGAAGCAGCTGACCGATTAGCGGCGCAAACAAGCTTTACTGGCTGAAGGCGCAAGCACTCCGGTCGACTCTTCGGCGGTGTCTGTGAAATGGGACAGGTTGGTGGAAGTCTCACCAACTGAGACAAACGAGTCCCTTGCACCGGATACCACCTCCTCTTCTGGTCAACAAACACGCAAAAAGAAGAGAGTTTCTGGGGCTGACATGCCGTGGTGAGTGCCAAACATATAAGCTCTTCATGACTGGAGCCCTATCTAAATTTAGGTAAACTGTCTGCATTGGTAGTACAATGGGCCAGTACTTGCCCCTGACTGCTCCAGCGGATATAGGACTTCGGTTGCGTTGATCTTTTGTCCCCACCTCTCGAGTAAATACTACCTATGCCCGTCTCCACTGGTTCGGAATTCATCCCAGAGCAAGACTACTTTTTGCTACGCTTACCAAGTACGGGAGTAGCGTTTTGTTATTCCCCGATCTTTACTAGGGCTAGTGAGATGCCGTCCACCACCAGGTGACTTAAAAGGTTAAAAGGAGCTTATTGCCGATTAAAAATCGGCCTCTAGAGCAATCTCTGCCAGCCTTCCCTCCGAGGTTTCGATGTGTTGGTCCTCCTCCTGCCAGCTGTCAGGGGAGCTTATGGGAAAATAAGTTACTAAGAACAGCTGTGCTCTCTGCTCCTCATTCTCGGTATAGCGGCCATCCACTTTCATGAGAGACGTAGGCACTCCACCTGATTTTGCAAGAGCTTTGTGAAGTATTGCTGCACAGGGAGTGCTTGTTGTTGTCTGACGAAAATTCCTGTAGCTTCTTCTTTTGGCTTTCCTTAATTCTTTATTGTATTTAGTTAGGGGCTCTTTGTAGCTCTGCCAGTCTCCGTTCCACGTCTTGGATCTCAGTTTTGACAGGTTGTTCCTCTACCATGGCACTTCTTCACCTCTCATATTCGTACCCAGATGACAGCTAGTATCAAACGCGTCCGTGATGGCCCTCGTAATGCCCTTAACTGCGTTTTTTAAGCCAAGGCGATGGGCTGGAGCTCGTCTTCCGTCTATATGTGCTCCAGATTGTTTTCTAAGGTTTTTTTGAAAGCTTCCCAGTTTGTCTTTCTTTAGATTTCTTACGGGATTTCTCATCATATGTACCTGTGTTTTCAAGAACCAATAAAATGATTCTGAGATCTGACAACGACAGAAAATATCTGCCCTCCAAAAATTTAGGCCACATCGAACTTTATTCGTCCGTTTTCGATTTCCACTTTACTGAAAAGCAATTTCAGCACTGACTGTCTGTCAAGTCAAGAATCTAGCATATTCAATCGGAATGCACTCTATATTTAGTTTTACGATTCCTTTTTATAAGACTTTCGACGACGACAGCTGGTAATGACATCGGCTATGATAATAGTCGCAATAACGAACAAATTGCTTGACGATTTATGACTTGCGGTCGCAATGATATTGCGACAAATGTGGCGTAATTATAACGTAAACTGGGTGCATCTGTCTTTTCAGATTTGCATTCTATTTTTGTAATCTGTTTTTTTTCTCTGTGTATGCCCATAAGTTAGTGTTGTACCGCTTTGCACATTGCGTACACTTTGTATTTAAATTAACTTTTTGTTTTGATTCCTTTTTTCTTGAAATTGAAGCGAGATCGCTGAGGAGCGCCTATATAGTTGCAAAGTTACAAGTGTGCGACATCGGAGAGCGCGCGGCTGTTTGTCAAGTTTTGAGTGCGGGACCAAAAGTACTTAACATCAATTTCAAAAAGTTCAAATAATTTGACATTTTGATGGCGATGGTATTTAATTCGTGAATGCTTTGAGGTCTTTTTTTTTGCTAAAGTCGGATGGGAAGATGACGATGCGCGAGGAGTTGATGGATGGGAATCTTTTGCTCACAGTACCTATACCAGGAATATTTGAATAATAAAACGCCGTCGTCGCTTGTGAAGGTAGACTGGCTTGCTATTTTGAAAGTAATGAATATTAAATGAAAATGGATTAAAGGGAGGGTAAGCTGTTGTTTTTGGAAAGCTTTTGAGGTAGGTCAAAGCAAATCGTAATAAAATCGTCCAGACACAACAAGTAGGTATGTTTTTCAGTGTCTATTCACTCACTGATGTAAAGGAACCTAGTCATTATTTTACTGTGCACAACACACATACAAAGATACCTGCTTTTTTCAGTTTCAAATTAAAAATCATTATTGTAAGCAGTTGCGTAGGTGCATATGTTACAGTCGTGATAGGTAATTATGTAAATAAATTTTTTATTGTAAGAGTCTAGGTAGGTATAATTATCTGCGTTAGGGACTAGGAAAATCGAAAGTAACAAGAAGTAAAAGTGCCTAGCTGGTGCGCTTATGGTGGTCGTATTTCAATTTACTGATACAAGCAACACAAACATTTTTAGGTTTGTTTATGAATGAGTTTTAAATAAAAGTTATGCTAAACGAAATCTTACGAAATTTAATAACCACTTAGACATAGATTAAGACTTAGAGGAAGGCTAAAGACGTCGCGTGCTTAAAATTAAAGAACGCAACAAAAAACTCTGAATCTTCGTCTCGAATGAATCAAGTTGTAAAATCTTACTCGTTGCTATACGTTTCTAAAATGGTTTTGGAGCGACAGCTCTCATTGCCGGTTCTAAGATACCGGATAGATAGAGCCAAATGATAATAAGGATATAATAGACGAAGATCAGAAAAAGGAAAGTGCACGGAACAACGTACTGATGGGTGGGAACGTAGCTTATAAAAGATATGGGGAATAATAAGGATGAGTTTTTTTTTCAGTTTTTTGCAAATATCTGAAAAGAATTGCTTATAACAAAACATAAATAAATACGTAATACTCTTTAAGGGAAAGTGACACACTTCTTTAATGGCATAAAAAACAATGCGAGAATATGGCAACTATTTATACCCCATTCCACAGGAATGGAGTATATTAAGTTTGATACAGACGAAAATGTAACATAGAGAAATAGAGAAATGCTCAAGACCTTGTCTGTCCGTATGTCACCAATTTTTAGATCTTAAATTTTGAGCTGGGAAGCTGAAATTTTGTACGTAAGCTCTCTTTCATCTAAAGCAATACAAGTGTTAAATTTTTTCAAATCCGCCCACAGACACGCCCACAATCGGTCTAAATGTGCAACAACCTACGGTGCTTTCAAGACTGTAAGACGTCGTGAAAAGCTGAAATTTATTACTTAGCATCTTCTTAATTACAAGTCATAAGAAATAAATATAAAGTCCACAGACCGCGCCTTGTGGGCGATAGTGTAGAGTGATAGTGTAATCTTTCAAATGAAATTTATTCAATAATTTTGTTCCAAATCGAAAAATGTTTACTGAATATATTAAGTAGAAAGCATTTTTTTTTTTTAATTTCTTTCAAACAAACTTTTGGGCTACGCCCACATTTGGAGGTAGAATTTAAGAAAAACCTCTAATTTTCCAGAAAACATGGATTTCGACTACTTTTTAGCCTAACTTAAGTAAGAATAAGAAATAAAATTTAGCACATTAGCTTTAACGTATTGTACACTATATTTTTGTTTTTACAAAGTTTTTGGCCACGCCCATGTTTGGAGGTAGATATTACGAAATTGTTGAATTCTAACCATAAAATTGCATTTTTGGTATCGAATTAAAGAGTCGTTGTTCGAATGCAACTTATAGAATATTTTTGTTGCAGATCGAAAAAATTTTACTAAATATATTATACAGGGTGTTTCCAAATTCGATGCAAATATTTTGACACAAGATTCTTGGGTATATTTGAAGAAAAAAATTGTTCTACTGTATGGGCCTATCTCAAATTTTGATACCACTTATTGGGAATTTAAGAAAACACCTACTTTGAGGTACCTTGACCCATACTAACACAAATATCTCCGCTAAAACTCACAACAGGTACTTCATTTAGGACTTGAATTTTAGAAAAAATAGTACTCCTTTTAACTGCATTAAAATAAAATTGATGACTTTTTTAACTTTCGAGATATTTGCTTTTAAGTCGGATCCTTTTTCCCTGCCCATGACATTTTTTTGATTTTCAAGACACATTTCTGCGAAAAATGCGTAATAAACATATCGGTAATTTTTTTTTCTAGTGCACCTAACAATACTTAATAAAAATTGCTAAGACAAGTTACCCGAAAAACCCACAGATTTTATGATACTTGGGAAATTCCATAGCAGGTAAAATTATGAAAAACTCTTTTCACGAAGCCGCGACAGGTATAAGGTGGAAATATGATTTGTTACCTACTTTTATAACCGCGATTGACAACAAGAACGATTTTTTGACTATGTATTAATAATTTACGTAGGTTTTAGAGCATGCATTTTTATTAGACTACCTGATAAAAAGGTAATTTCCCTATCATTTTTCTGTTAAATCCCAAAAAGGATTAAGTTTGAGGTTGGTCGCCTAGTTGGAAAATTTACCTAATGTAAATTGTATAAAAGGTTAGAAAACAAAATTAAATCCATCAAAGTCATTTTTGAAGCCGAGGTGACACAACAGTTGTTAAGAAACCCTACTTGAAATGGCATCTTTTACAAACGAAGAATATGCCGATATTATCTACGTTTATGGGATGTGCAACGGAAGTTCTATTAGAGCACAACAAAGATACCATCAGCTTTATCCTTACCGAAGAGTACCTAATCCCCGCGTATTTACAAATTCGTTTCGCAGACTTCGGGAAACGGGATCTGTTTCAACAAGACGACCTAACGCAGGAGCTTCACCAGGAAGAATTGCAATTGATGAAAGAATACTGGAAGCCGTTGCAAATGATCCATCAATCAGCATCAGACGCTTATCCTTGCGATCTAATGTTTCAACACATAAAATTGTTCGTCTCCTGTATACGGAAAACTTGTATCCATACCACCATACACCTGTGCAGGAACTGCTTCCGAGTGATTTGGAGCCGAGACTTGAGTTTTGCAACTGGTTGTTAGAGCGGAACTTGGATGACAACGGTTTTATAAGCAGAATCCTATGGACGGACGAATCTCAATTTACTAGAGATGGGATTACAAATTTTCACAATCTACACGCATGGGCTGCGGAAAACCCACACACAATTAGAGAGTCATCATTTCAACACAGATTTAGTGTCAATTTGTGGGCAGGTATTGGAAACAACTTAATCGGTCCCTTCAAACTGCCTCCCACACTGAATTCTGCAAACTATCTGGAATTTTTGCTCAATGATTTAACAGATCTACTGGAGGATGTTCCGGTAACTCAACGAGCTTCGTCATATTTTCAACAGGATGGAGCCCCAGCCCACTTTGGTCGCGAGGTTAAGAATTGGCTGGATGAAAAGTACGCTGGTCGTTGGATAGGAAGAAATGGACCAGTTCACTGGCCTGCAAGATCTCCAGACCTTACAATTATGGATTTTTTTGTATGGGGGAGAATAAAAGAACTTGTTTATTCTACAGAAATATCAACTCTAAATGATTTAGAAGATCGCATTCTCCAAGCCTCGTCACAAGTGAGGCAGGAGTTATCCTCAATAAACGTTGACAGCGCAATCCAAAAACGGGCTCTAGCATGCATACAAAATGGACGAGGACACTTTGAACACCTTATTTGATTGTAAAGTTAACTTAATGAAATAAAAAAAAAACATAAACCAAACACAAGCATTTTTATTCAGAATAATAGAAGTTGAACACTATGAATCGAGTTTTTCATAATTTTACCTGCTATGGAATTTCCCAAGTATCATAAAATCTGGGGGTTTTTCGGGTAACTGTCTTAGCAATTTTTATTAAGTATTGTTAGGAGCACTAGAAAAAAAAAATTACCGATATGTTTAATACGCATTTTTCGCAGAAATGTGTCTTGAAAGTCCAAAAAATGTCATGGGCAGGGAAAAAGGATCCGACTTAAAAGCAAATATCTCAAAAGTTAAAAAAAGTCATCAATTTTATTTTAATGCAGTTAAAAGGAGTACTATTTCTTCTAAAATTTAAGTCCTAAATGAAGTACATGTTGTAAGTTTTAGCGGAGATATTTGTGTTAGTATGGATCAAGGTACCTCAAAGTAGGTGTTTTTTTAAATTCCCAATAAGTGGTATCAAAATTTGAGATAGGCCCATACAGTAGAACAACTTTTTTCTTCAAATATACCCAAGAATCTTGTGTCAAAATATTTGCATCGAATTTGGAAACACCCTGTATAGAAAATATTCTACATTTTGTTCATACAAAGTTTTGGACCACGCTCACATTTAGAGGCAAAATTCCATAAAAACCTATAAATTTGCAGAAAAACATGGATTTCGACTGCTTTTAGCTTTACTAAGGATAGAATAAGAAATAAAATTTAGCACATAAAGTACACCTGATTTTTTCAGATTTCGTTCATACAAAGTTTTTGGCCACGCCTATCCTAAGAGGTCGATTTCACAATATTATTCAATTTGAACCAAAAAATTACAGTTTCGCGTACATTTTAGCCGCAAAATTGGATATTTCTATGCTAATATTGATTTTCAGTTAAAGGAGTTGGACATGCCACGCCCCTTTTTTCAAAAAAAGGAAACAAAAACTTATAAGGAATAATTTTTTTTTCTATTTAAAATGATGCAGATGGTAAGGGGACGGGGATGGGAAACAAGAAAATAAACGAATGGAAAGGAGAAAAGGAATGGACGGGAGAAAAGGAATGATAAGGAGAATAAGAATGGAGAGGAGAATAGGAATGGAAAGGAGAATAGGAATAGGGTATACCGCGGTCCAATACAGACGGACCGGAGCTATTACATACGCACTGTTGCACTTACTCACTGGTTTTATTCTTTATTTAACAAATGAAATTAAAAAAAAAATAATGAAATGAAACAAGAATTAAAAAACTAATTTAAAAGTAAAAAAAAACTTTAATTGGGCACTTAAGCTCTCCTCCAGTTGTTTTTTCAACACTTCTATTTCGCAACATCAGTCCAAAAACGAAAAAGGACGTCTTATTGCGTTACTTCGTTGGCCGTCAGTCCATCCGTCTAATTGCGTTATAACTTCTAAACCATAACTTGTGGCAAGACAAACTTTGGTGTGCTCTAAAACAGCAAAGATAGTCAGAGAACCCAACGAGGGCAACTTTTTTTAAGCACGAATAGCGGTTTAATTACAGTATGATGTTTCTTGGGAAAATTAATTAAATTGCCTGCTAAGCTTGTCAAAAAGAGTATTGAAAACACTTTATTAATTTTCCCAAAAAACTTCATATTCTTTTTGACAAGTTTAGCAGACAGTACCTAGGAAAACGTAACATAGGTTAAGTAAATACTGAACTTTAATGAAAAAACACAATTTTTTGGAAATATTGAAATGTTTTTGAAAATGGATTATGTCCTTCAGAATAACTTATAACCATAACTTTTGAACCGCTAAGATCACGAAGCCGAAACTAACAGATCACAAGAACAGTAGACTGCACTACAACAAAAAAAAATAACAAACAGAATGTAAAATATATCCCAGAAATAATTTTTATAAACAAATAGAGTTTATACCGTTTTCACACCGAAGCCAGAATCTAGATTCTGAGCAATTCGATTTCAAAATCGAATTGACCCTCTTACACTGCGAAAATAATCTAGATTTTGTTGACTTTTCGATACGTTGAACACCAACTGTCAATTTTTCACTATTGTCACAAGTTAAACAGCTTCAAATAAGTTAAAAAAACAATTGTGGATAACTAAAGTAGCACTGGGAATACATGAAAATCAACGCACAATTAAATAGTAAAAAAAAAAAAAACAAGACCGTCAAGTATAAAGACATACGCAGAGCGGTCCGTCGGCTTTTGTTGAAGGTTATAGTCATCTATATTGTGCAGTTTGTGTAACATTCTATTTATTTATTAAAATTAGTTCTGGATATATTTTACAGTCTGTAATATACTTTTTTCGTAGTGCTGTGTACTGTTCTTATATTGGGTGATTCAATATAATCATCACCCATCATAATAATCTATGCATATATTATATTGGGTGATTTTATATTGGGTTTCGTAACTCTAAAAATAGGCTGACAAAACGCTTTACTTTAGAAGGACATACTCTTTCTTGGCCTTTTTTAGGATTTTTATAATTTAAAACCCATTAAACAGAAATTTCGATTATTTTAAATAACCGTTAGACTTTTTGATCAATTTTACAACCACCTGTTCTACCATTTGCCAATTTTCTCCAATTCTGCGGACATGGATTTCTGAGAAAACGAAAAAAATATGCTGTTTATTATTTGGCTTGTTTGAATGGGTTTAAAAACTTAGGGTCGAAAACGGCAACTTTGAAACGTTTTTAATACAGTTCGCTTGCCTTTTAAACATTACATACTTCAGCCAAATTTAAACAAGGTCGTCATAACTGAACTGGAACAAGGTCGTCAAGGAACTGGAAATCTTTAAAAAATCGTATCCGAAAATGTTTTCACGTTTTTCAGTTAAATCTTCGAAGTTTTTGAAAATTCGAAGATTTTTATGGTCCGGTGTTAATTTAAAAAATTATGCTTTATACCGATTGGGGGATAGAGGCGGAGACATGCGTTCTTTTGACCTTTTTTTTAATTTTTTAAATTTCAAATCCATAAAACAAATATTTTGAAGTTTTTTCGGCCGGTGAGCCACACATATACGCTTTTTTCTTTCGACACCTCCGTCCGCTAGCATTTCAGCTCCACTCTATTCCAGTTCCCGTTAGACTTTTTTCCAACAGCAAAACCAGCAGCACTAGCCTTGGATGTTTTTTTTTTAATTCCATGGCCACCGGTTTGTGCGTAAACGGTAAAACAAGCTCCTTTTTTATTACGTTTTTTAAATAGGCTTCTGAAAACTTAGGTTAAAACAGCAATTTAAAAAAATTTTGACGCAGCCTTCCTTCTTCTTGTAAGTTTTGTACTTTAACCGAATCTGAAAAAGATCGCCAATACCTATACCGTTAAGCTACTGGAAGACTTGAAAAAATTGTTTTCGAAAATGTTTTTGAGTTAAATCTCAGAAGAATTTAAAATCTCGAAATCCGCTATAATTTTCCTTAAAATTTTGAATTATTTCTGATACGTGTGGTTTTTTTCATAGAATTCCACCAAACAGCACCGGAGAGAAGGGGGGGGGGGGCACATGTTTTTTCATGCATTTTTGCGATTTTTTTTCGAAAATGCGTCAAAACTGCAGTACACAAACTGTTTTTAAAAAATATAGCCTAAGCACTTGATTAACTTTAAGTTGTTTCATACGTGTGTTCAAAATTGATTTTCAGCAATAAGCCGTTCAAAAGTTATGGCCTCCAACACTTTAAAAAACGTCATGCATTTTCGACTCTTCATTTCTCAAAAACGTTTTGATATTTTCGAAAAATTTTATTTTTTGATTAAAGCTTAGTATTTCTCAAACCTAAGTGTCGTTTTTCTAGTTCTTGAAAAACAGTAAGTCCATTTTCACATGAAATTTCAAACAGTAATTTAACCAAATAACGGTGCCTAAAAATTTCCGCAGTTTATACGCACACCAAATTTTAGCTTTCTACGACTTACCTTTCAGAAATTATAAAGCGATTGGACGGACGGACGAACGGACGGACAACGTAGTGATACCATAAGAGGTCCTTCTTCCAATTTTTGGACGGACCGCTAGAAACGAAAATATTTCTCCTCTTTATTTCATAAACAAACATCATCAGCTGTCATGTCTTCTTTATACGGTTTTCACACCGAGCCAGAATCTAGATTCAGAGTAAAAAAGTCCCAAATCTAATTAAAATCTATTCGATTTCCCATACATTTGTAGAATTCATAATCTAGATCAGAATCTAGATTCCCACAAAATCGAATACAAATGTAATAGATTGTATTCAATTTTGTGGGAATCATGGGAAAATAAAAGCAAACACACTTTTTAATTCAATTAAAAGAAGACATGACAGCCGATGAAGTTTGTTTATAAAATAAAAAGGAGAAATTCTTTCGTTTTCTTTTTTACTATTTAATTTCATGTATTCTTTAGTGCTTCTTTAGTTATCCACAATATTTTTTTACTTATTTAAAGCTGTTTAACATGTGACAACAGTGAAAAATTGGACAGTGTTGGTGTTCAACTGATCGAAAAGTCAACAAAATCTAGAATATTTTCGCAGTGTGAAAGGGTCAATTCGATTTTGAAATCGAATTGCTCAGAATCTAGATTCTGGCTTCGGTGTGAAATCGGTATATGATTCCCACAAAATCGAATACAATCTATTACATTCGTATTCGATTTTGTGGTAATCTAGATTCTGATCAAGATTCTTAGTTCTACAAATGTATGGGAAATCTAATAGATTTTAACTAGGTAGGGGACTTTTTTACTCTGAATCTAGATTCTGGCTCGGTGTGAAAACCATATTACAAAAACTGCGCAATAAAGATGAGCTTAACCTTCAAAAAAAGCCGGTATGTTTTCCTACTTGACGGTCTTTCTTTTTTAAATAAATAGTAACAAGTGTGGTGCTTAGCGCCCACTGACTGAAATAAGATTAAGCTAACAAAAGGTAATCAAAGGAAATCAAGAATGTCCGTCCGAATGTACGTGCGAAGGTATAGGGTCTTCATAATCAAGCTATAGACAGCTTGAAGCATGGCATGGATCGAGTTTTGCACGTATATAGATGCATACATTTGCTGCGACCGCTTATCCTTAAAAGGATCGCGGAGCAAGGGCGGCTTTATGGTTATTTCTTCGTTCCCGATCCTCCGCCACCAACTCAAGAGACACTGGTGTGATCCCCAGACGGGTCTTGGAGATGTTCTTTACCTGATCCCACCACGTGTTTTTTGGTTTATTATCGGGCCGACGCGCTCGCATCACAGCTTACATGACCTGGCTAAGTAAGTCTGTCGGGGGGCATGCAAACAACGTGTCCAAACCGTCGAAGAATTGATCGTTTCAGTCGGAGAAGTAACTGCTCAACGTTAAGATCCTTACGAATACTGACGTTTCTCACTCTATCCCTAAGAGTACCACCAGAAACGCACCACAGAAATCTGATTTCGGCACTTTTGATTGGGCAGCTTTAGGAATTAATTCTGTCGGTCATTACCCAAATTTCTTGACCATATATGAGGGTTGGAACGAACACTGTATTGAGCACTGAAATCTTTTTTTAATTTAACACAGAAAAAGTATTAGAATTATTTAAATTCGCCGACGACCACGTCTACTATTGGCTTCAATGTGAGACAATAAAACCTCTAGTTCACTTTTTGTTTTAAAAGATCTTTTGACCATGTCAAGCATGTCATGTTTTCGTTCTTAGCACAACTCCTCACAGGTCTTACGACATAAATTCAAAAGATTTCCTTCTTGGTATACGCCCATTTTTGGGGGCCTGTCCCATACACATAATTTACATCCACTGATGATGTCCAGCCCAAAGACTGTAAGCTTTTGTGTTGCTGGGTAAATAGGGTTGGGTATTTAGTGCTTCGTTAGAGACGAGCTCTTGCAGGAACACACTGTTTTTTTTAAAATTTTAAGGTCAACAATTCTTCGTTAGGGAATTTAAAGTTTCAGTACTCGACTTTTTTTTCGAAATACATGGTAACTTTTTTCTTTATTTTTACTTTGTTAAAAAAAGCTCAAAAAAGTCAAACGCATTTTTTTGTTTGAAATATTTTCACACATTTTGGTTTTCACACACAAATCAAATGGTTTGTGCATGTGTAAAATTAAGTTGGTAAAGTAGGTATAAACTAGCTAGCTCAGAAGTTTTATAAATTTTACTGGCTCTGCCATTTCAGTAAACCTACTTAAATGATTTAAGCGTATCACGGAAACCGTTAAACATTATTAACGTATATAACTCGTTATTATTTTCCTTAAAGTCCGAAAGAATTACTGCACCAGAGATTTTTTTTTTTTGAAAAGTAACATATTACCAGTATACTGAGGTCGAAGGACACACACATTTCTTTTCCAGTGTTCAGCAACTTTTTAAATTTTAAAAATCTGTTAAGTAAAGATTTAGCTTGGCGGACTAATTTCTTTAGAAAGTTCTTATAAGAACTTATTTTCGAATACCGTTATATTTTTTTCTTATTCCCAGTTCTTTTTGTTCTTGCAATATATTTTCTACCAATACTAGAAAGACAGAATTTGAAGATACATATGTAACTATAAAAAGGATTTTTTTACAAATAATATATGTACCTATATGAATTCGGGCCAAAAAACCTTAAGATTTGGTGTAAAACGGTATGCAGGGGTGGGTATATAGAAGTTTCTTACAGACGAACTCTCGCACTTACTCACTTTTTTTTATTTATTTTTTGTCAAAGTTGAACTCTAGGTTCCGCACTAAATAAGCCCTTTAAAATTGTATGAAACATGCCAATTTATGGATTTAAGATTGTGACTGGCGAGTGACCACTAGGCTTTTCCCCACACATTTCAAAATAAATACGAATCTGACGGAACGAAGTGGAATAAAATGAGAGTCGAAGCACTTACTGCGATTTCGTAACGGGACACGGAGTCGTATTGTACTTGAAGTCTTCAAACCCAACTTGAAGAACTTAAAACGTTGGCTTGAATGTTTTCATTAAAAATGTAAAATAACTTGGTATCTAAAGGACTTTTGGTTTCAAAACAATTTCTTCGAATAAGACTCTAGACAGAGGACTCAAACTTTATCTTTTCCAATTACATTTTGTTCTCCTCGTGCCATTCGTCACACTTTAGTGTCACTTTAGATTTATCATTACATCCTTACCTGGTACTTTATGCCTTACACAAGAAATGTTATATTAACCCGAAATCAGTTAAGGGTTTTCTTAAAATTAAAAAAGTGTTTTCAAACTTGATCACAAAGAATGCACACACTTCACTTGCACTGACTAAATGTCAACAACATTGCGCGTTTTTGATGTATTGCCAAAAGCTACACTAAGGACAGAGAATGTTTCCCAGGCATTGACAGGATTGACAGGGTGATGTGATGTATGAGGAACAGTTCAAATATAGAGCGTTGTTTGATTTAGAATTGCTCTGTTGTAAACATTTTTTTTTTAAATTAGCTTAATTTAAAAAAAAAAAGCTGCTAAAAAGAATTAAGCTAGTTTGGACGAAGGCGCAATATAATGAAGTAAGCTATTGCGACATGCAAAAAAAAATACAAAGGGGCTTTTATCTTTTTGTAGGGAAGCATAGTTAACAATGAAAATTTGCGTGAGCTTAGATTGCGTGATGATCCCTTAAAATATTTATATGTTTTGCATTTCTAGAGCGTATACAAGAAGTAGAAGTAGAAGTAGCATTTTTTTCCTTAAAGTGTAATGACTGAAACTGCTAAGCTCGTGCAGTGTCGGCGTTCAATCAAATAAATTGAAGCAATGGAATTTGCTGCCCATTTGCCCATTTTGATGATGACAAATTAACCTAGTGTACAGTAATGACAACAAAAGCAGTATTTGCTTACAGGGAAGTATGTGACGACTTAATTACGCCTGCCTATTCCAAAATAAATTACTTTAAGATTGTTTTTTTTTTTTTTTTTTGGTTTTTTGTGCTAAGATTTTGCTAAATCTAATTAATCTGAACCAGATTGTCTAGAACTGGTTCCTATAATGTAACCTTGAGGCTTTGAACGATAATAAAACTTATCAAAGAGTATATTTCCATCCTCAACAGATTAACTTAAGTATAAAAGGTTTTTACTATTAGTTCGGCTGCTAAATTAAAGGCATTAACAGAAATCGGATTACCAACCAATTTTTAAAAACTTAAACTGTCAGAAGAAAAGAAAACTAAGACTAAACTTCAGAGAGCTATTTAACAAATCTTAACTGTCAGAAGAATATTCAGCTTCTATGAGAGCTACAAAAATTGCCTAGGACTATAAAATCTGTTCTTTTCTTGTACACCTGAACTGAATCGTGCTCATGTTAATGTTCTTTTGAACTCCGAATCCGTCCGGTGTCGACACCTAACTCGAAATTTCGCCAATAACGTATCTGAAGGTGGAGGCTGGTTGTAACTTTGATTGTGTATGTGAAGTGACGTTTCGACTAAATTTTCATTCGTATTTTTTTACAATGCGACTAAAGTTGTAAGTAATCAATAAAAACTTAGCGAATTTCTTAAACTGAAAACTATCAAAATGTATTTTAAGTAAAAAGTGCAAACAACTGGCACCAACAAATTCACGCTACGAAAAAACATAACAAAAAAATTAAACAAAATTAAGTCAAAGCAATTTGACACTTAAAATGATGACAGCACCGGTGAAGTATTTGTCGATCTGTACACAATGAAACCGGGTGTACACTTAACACTACGCTGAGGTATAACTTGACAGCTCGGTGTTCAAAAAAAATATTTCATTAGTTAAAGGCAGTCGTTTCTTTACTCAAGTCTCATGTGCGTTAGAAAAGTTGCAAAACACTAAAAACAAATCTTTCCAAAAAAGATTTCAATGCTTCCCGACTCTTGATGCGTTCACACTGCCTAACGACGGGATTTTGTTTGACGTCTCACGCAGCTACAACACAAGCCTGACGGAATAAGAAAATGTAGCAAAATAACTGAAAATTATTCCTTATTTGTTTTGGCAGTTCGTTTTGTGCCATGGAAAGTGTTCAATAACCAGCAAATAGACTTAATGTATCTGTAAATTTGTTAAGTATTAACGATTTGACCATCCTCGCGACGCATTCCAAATATGAAATTTTTCGTGATTCTGGTGCATAAACAAGCGCAGGATCCTTGCAAATTTTATACAAAGCGCAAAGTGCAAAGTGAAATATTTATGAGGGGCCTGCGACCCTTGTTTCTTCTATACCATTGCTTTACTTCAAAAAAGTCAAAAGTTTGCTTAAAAGGCAGAATTAACTGCATTTTACTGCTTAAATCAGAATATTGAAAAGCAGACCCCTTCCAAAATTAGTTCCAGTTAAATTTTTTTTACAAAAATTGTAAAAAAAAAATTGTGTATTTAAGATTTAACCGTTTTTTGTGTGGTGATTTTTGCCTCCCCATATTGTGTACCATTTGAGATTTTTTAAAGTTTTTTCATTCCAAGTATTTGTTTTCCTAGCAAATCCCGTTATAAAAACCTTAATAACTCGGACTCATGTGTAAATGTTGATCCCTCTCTCTAATTGGGTGTCTCATTGGGTGGCGGATATGGAAACAGCAATCAGATGATGGGTTGGAAGAAGATTATCAAATTCAGAATCAGCCGCCGTAGAGCAGGAAGCTTCCCGGTCTGCATTTTTGATCCAGCTTTATAGCATAGGATCACAAATAAACAAGGCAGATTTCACTTCTTGCCGAGAGAGCCTTTATCTTCTGACTCGCAAGCACTCCTTTTCTCGTCTTCGCCTGGTTCTCTCTGTTTTACTATTGAGGGCTTTGCAAGAGGCATCTAGTGGCAGATTTGCATTTTGAGATTTGTCATAATTTTACAAGCTAAAACAAGCTAAAAGATAAATCTTACAATGGAAATGTAAGAAGTCAAGAGGGAGAAAGGTTATTACAAAGACAAAGAAGCAGTCTAAGACAGCTTGCTAAACTCTACCAGGACTTAACACTTAAGTAAATTAATGCAATGCTGCCTTCTGAAAGCAGTCAAGTTAAGTACTTCAAGCTGAGCTGACCGTTCATCTTAAGAAGTTACTATTTCAAGACCAAAAGAAACAATTAAAGCTAAATTTATGACAGGTTTACCAAAAATAGTTGTGAAAATCTTAACAATAAAAACGTTGCATTTGTCCTTGAATCTCGATTATCGCGAGAGTTTTGTGGTGGTGATCATAGATCTTTCATGGACCCTTCTTGGATCAGCCATACTAGAAACGAACCTTTAAGCTGTTCACACAAAAGCTTGTCGAAAGCGTTAAAAGATTGAAAAAAAGTTGGACACCTTGAGTACCTCCTTCTGATTGTGAAAAGTTTAAAATATGTTAAGTCAAAAACTAAAAAAACTAATAAATAAAAGTAACGAAAACAGGATTACGTATCTTCACTCTCAGAAAAAAATACTTGCTCTTCAAAAGCAAATCTTTCACATGTGTATGTTAAACACCAAAATGTTTATGGCATTCGCTTATGGTTATCGAAAACGACTAAATCGTTTGTAGGAAAAGCTTATTAATTTTTTGAAGCAGTCAACATTTTTTCACAAACAATTTGCTGCTTACAGCAAGTAATTTTATGTTTGTTTTATGATGGTTATGCTTTTTTTGAAATATTTCAGGGCCTTAGGGAGCTATTTTTGCAAAATGAAGAAAGTTGTTGGTGAAAACATTTTTAACCATGACTTTTTCTTCTCAATTTTCTATTTTTTGTTTGTGCTAAAAATGGTTTTTGGGGAAAACAACTAATGAGTTTAGCAAACCATAATATTGCCAATCAAAAACACTGCCGACCTCGCAAATTTACTTTTATTGCAGTGTGGAAGTGCTCGTAATAACGATGGAGACTGTAGGTGTTTTCGTTAAAATTCCGTTTTCGTATACTTGAAGAATCCGCTGCATTTTTATGAATGTTCAAAAGTCATAATGATTTTATTTTTAAAATTTATTTTTATCAGTCTGCCTGTTCTTGACAACTAACCTCTTGTTACCTTACACCTACTTTTAGTAAAAAACAAAAAAAAACTACTTCGTATTATTTGAAGTCCAAGCTTAAACTGGAAACGTTTTGCATTTAGAGTTTTAAAAAAGGCTCTAAAGGACATTTTTTAGAGCTCTTAACTCTAGTTCTACTTATTTGTCAAAAGATATAGGTAATTTTTAAAAGATTTGGGGACCTTTTTTTATAAAAACGTATTTTTAAGGACAAAAAGATTTCCTTGATGCCGTGTCAAGCCTGAGTTTGACTCTACCATACTCAACTTTACCATACGAATCTTTTCTAAAAAAAAAATTTAAGGTGTTACCGGGATTGCCTAAAATCGACTTAACTTAGATTAGATCTGTAAACATTTTTAAAGCACGGGGACAATATTTAGAGATCAAGTTCTTTAAAAGTTAGAGACTTTATTATCTCAAGATCCAAATATCACCCTACACACAAACACGTTTTAGATATTGCGAATGCAAAGTTAATCCAAAGCTGTTTTCTAGATTCGCTGAGCTAAGTCAGAGTACCAAAACCCAGGACTTATATATACCTTATTCTAAACCTTTGTGGCAGTAGTTTAATGAAGTTAAAGCCTTAAATTAATAGGTTTGCTCGAATTATTTATAAAGAGAGGCTTGTTATTGGTGCCTCATTTATAAGATGTTCCTTAAGAGCGTTCATTATCATCAAGAAGCCTACATCACCAGGTATAGAGGGTGTCCCGTAACTCAACGCCTAGCGGATACCGGGGCATAGGGGAGGTTTTACCCGTACTGGGAAAAATAATAGAAAAAATCTATCTCGCTTGGTTTAGTAATATTTAATAAGAATATTTAGAAAAATAATGAAAACAATACCCTAGCCAACTAAGACACTTCATATTAAAAAAAAAAACTGAACTAAAGAGTTTTTTATTATTTTTCCCAGTATGGGTAAAACTTCCCCTATCACTGGGTATCGTTTTGACGTTCAGTTCCGGAACACCCTGTATAAATTTGACTTAAAATCAGTGCAGTTTCTACAACTCAACTTTGTTGTTAACAACAGATTGATTCCCCGACAAATCTTTAAGGGACACCTTGGACTTACATTTATCAAGACCTCCGCAATATTTTAAATGGCTGGCTCGGATAATGCTGCTAAGGTAAAGGCTGCCTTAAGCTGCTCGATGCGTTGCTTTAGATTCCGAATAAGTGTTCCGTTCTTAATTGAACTTTGTTTATTTTTTTTATTTGATCTATCCGTGGGGATTTTTGAACTTTATTTCACTTTGTTAGATTTTTCTGAATCGATTTTTTGCTATTAGGAAAATAAAATAAAAAAATTAAGACAAATAAATACTAAGAGGCTTTATTTATTAATTTTTTCCCGTCAACCAAATTTGTTGAACAAAACATAAACATAAAACACTTGTGTTAAAACTTTTCTCTTCAAGATCACTTTTAAACCTTTTAAGGTAACACTTATTTCACTTTTAATTTATTTAAAAACCTACAACGTTTATAGTAAAAGAAATAAATAAATAAAGTAAAAAATAATCTAATTTAGATCTGCAATCCAACAGAAAATGCGTTCAGGTAGGTCCAGGTTAATAGACATGCATGAATGTAAAACAAACTCTAAATAAGCCTGTAAAAAATAATTATGTATAAGAAAAATCAAAAAAATAAAATAAATAAAATCGAGTTTAATTAAACTTAGGTTCCCAGGAATTTGTTTCGAGATACCTCTTGAGCTTTTACGGTTGATTGAATTCTATTTTCTTTGAACAGTGGGGATACTATTCAAAGAAAACCCAATTGAACGGAAAATCTGATGACAGTTTTGTTTTGGTTTTGGTCTGAATGCCAGGACCCGATACGCAACCGAATTTTTACACGTAAAAGCGGTTCCGTGTCCGTTTGTGTGTTTTTCTCGATTTGAAAACTTTTTTACTTCACGATTTATTTCGGGATTTTCTGATATCGATTTTTTGTTGCAGTTGGATAATTTTTTATCTCAATATGTTTTGTAGATAAGCGATAAAAGCGGCAAAAATTATTTATTTTGCGGGGATGCGAAATAGCGCGACCTTTCGTACACGTAGTCGCTCGTAGACTGAATTGTTAACAATATGCCGAGCTAGAGTGTCTTCTGGGTGGTAGTAGATGTGCAGTGCAGTGTGCTTCTGGCCTGAAACTTTTTCTAGTATGACACAATACCATGAGGCTCCACTATCCACAACCATGGGGGAGCCGACAACGATGACGACGCCAACAGCGACCGTATGTGGGGGGGTCGCTCTAAGTTTGTGTGTCTGTCGTTTGGAACACACAATACGGAAAACAAAAACAACAAAAAACCCATTTTCATGCACATACCCGAGCAGCAGAACAATTACAAGTGGAGCTCTTTGTTGATGATGGTAATGGTTCGGATGTGTTGGAGGTTGGAGCA
The DNA here is from genome assembly GCA_947623515.1 of Neoascia interrupta. Lineage (NCBI taxonomy): Eukaryota > Metazoa > Arthropoda > Insecta > Diptera > Syrphidae > Neoascia > Neoascia interrupta. The sequence continues at coordinate 172,982,301 of OX392462.1, read as the reverse complement.
TGGATGCACTCAGTTTGTTGGGGTTCTTTGCTGCTTCACAGAGAATTGTGGTACGCGCTCACTTTCGGATATTATTTCGAAACCATTTTCTTGCTTGTTGGAGTGTAATCCGAGGCGAGTAGGCTAGTGTTGGTTTTTGTAGGGAATGCTCCATGTTTGTGTAGGTTCTTGGTTGCGAGAAGATTCTCTGATTTCTCGCGGAAAATTCATCATATCAAAGTATTCGTGCCGGAGAAAACAGCTCGAAAAACATCTGAAATTGTCACTGTTCCCTTGGGTGGGTTTCTCTTAGACATCGGTGCTCGAATCGACTTTCGAAATTGTTTCCTAGTCAAAGTATCTAAAGGTGGTGCTGGGCGCCCCCTAGCCTAGTCGGTTTTACTTTCGGGAATTTTCATAATTTCACTGGCCTTCGGTGTTCACTCGGCGGCATGTGTGTTGCTTTGTAGGGGCCGGTGACAAAGGGACTTGCTCTTTAGAGGCCAGGTTGGGTAAGGTTAAGAGTCGAATTAAATTTTGAGTGGCAATCATTTAGTTACATTTTTGTTGATGCGGTTTGTGATAAGTTTGACATTCGAGTGTATTTTCATTTTCAAATTATGTAGTTAGACTTCTCTACTCCTCCATGGTCATTGAAAGCGAATGCGATAATGTACCGTCAGCAGGAAAGTGGATAGGTAATCATCGTGTACCGCTGGTTCCTAAAATACTAGGAAAATGAGTATCTAGTCTTACTTGCTTCTAATTAAACCTGGATCAATCATCTCAGACACTTGATACCTACGTCTATACCGAAAATGACGTATTTTGTAGATTTGGAAAAAGCCTTGGTATGACCAGGTTCCTTCGGATAAATTCTGGAGAGTTTTGCAGGACCATGCCTTACGTGAGGCTCTTCTAAGGGCAATTCAGTATTTGTATGGGAACTGCAGAAGCTGTGTTCGAATAAATTGCGTCAAATCCCATCCTTTTGATGTGTGCGTTGGACTTCGCCAGGGCTGTGTTCAATCGTCTCTCCTTTTTCTAAGCATATATGGACTGTATACCGAAGCGCAGTCTTGGTGAGGAAACTTCCGAAATGGCTGGCGTCAGGATTAAGCCACCCTTGCATCGTCTGAGGGAAAACTTCAGTGAGCAAGGATGGGATTGCGGCTATCAGTGGTGCGGCTGGGATGAAGGAGAACCTGAGAAAGTCCGAAGTGATAGTTGTTTCCCGAACTCCTGTGCTAGGTAAACTGCACATAAATGGAGTCCCATTAAAACAGATCAAGAAGTTTAAGTATCTTTGGGTCTTTTTCACAACAAATTGGCCAAGCTGGAGCATTAAAAAAAATAGTAAAGGAACTGCGCCGAAGCAAAGATGCTGCGTGAAAGCAAAGACCTCAGTTTTTAATTCAGTGTTCGTTCCAACCCTCATCTATGATCATGAATCTTGATGTTAAGCAGCTACTTGCTTAAGTGGAAAGATGAACTGTTCGCATGCTCCCGACAGACTTCCTAGACAGGTCATGTTAGACGAGATGCGAGCGCGTCGCCCCCCGGTAGGCCAAAAAACAGGTGGTGGTATCAGTTAAAGAGCCTCTCTGAGTCTCGTCAGGGGATTGCGCCTGAGTCACTTGAGTTGGTGGCGGACGATCGAGAACGATGGAAAGACTTTTTAACCACCCTCACTTCGCGACCCTTTTAAAGGATAAGCAGTCTTTTGAAATCGATGATGATGTTGTCCCCACCACTCTCTCCGATGCTGTAAGGCCAAATATTTAAAAAAAACTCACACATGCATAGCAAGAATTATTTAATCGTCATTTTCGGGGAAACTGAAGATATAGCAGATTCTGATATTTTAAAAATTATTTTACAAAGTTTTCTGGTATCTTAACGGATAATGGAATTTTGTTTGTATATAAAGACATGTGAAGAGAATTCTAATATTTTTAAGTTCTTTCAAAATTGACGTTTCTAACTTGAAATTTTCTGAAACGGTTTAAAAAACAAATTAAAAAAAAACCCGCATTTATAACCGATAACTAAAAAACGTATGCCCAGAGTATTGGGGAAAAATAGCCTCCGCTAGCGAAAAGTACCTACATGAAAAAAAAATATATAACGGTATTGAAATAGTGGGAGGGCGATCCGCTTAGGCGAATCGATCGATACCCCATCCCAATTGACCACTTTCAAGCTCCGAAGTGTGTCATAAATCTTGGTTGCTAAATTTCAGTTTCTATTAACTTAATTGTATTCAGAATTTCTCAGTTAAAGAATCTTCTTCCTTAATAAGGGAAAGAAGATTCCCCCCCCCCCCTTTTCAATTACGTCGTATTTTTGTTTAGATTTTTTATCAGAAGTGGTATACACGTCTTGATTGCATTGTCATACTAAAATTGGTTTATACTTTAAAACGCCCCAAAAAGGGGGCGTGGCAAAAATTTATTTATTTCAGTTGATAGCTTTCACACATATCTGAACATTTTATAGCGCAAGTTTTTTGGATTCAAAGAATCTATATCGAATCAAAACCGTTTATTAAAATGCAAGTGAAATATGACCACGCCAAAAGGGGGGCGGTTTTTGTCTTTTTTTTGAAATGCCAATCACAATACACTTCAGCGAGGATAATGCGTACCAAATTTCAGCTTCCTACGACAACTTTGAATTTTCATAAAGTCGGCGTTTCAGTGGGCGGATTTTAAAAATTTTTACACTTGTACTGCTTCGGGACCTAGAAAGAACAGATGTTAAGCTTCAAGTTCCTAGCTCAAAATTTAAGGCCTAAAAACTACCTACCCACGGACGGACGGACGGACGGACATGGCACATTCGACTTACATTTCGGTCTCGATCATACGCCTTTAAGGTCTTGGTGATTATTTCTCTATGTTACAAACTATGAATCAAACTTAATATACCTCCTATCCTATGGGATGGGGTATAAAAAGGTCCTGACTAGTCGTTCTATGGGTTTTAAACGAAAAAAAATTCAGAAAAAGCTAAAAAACCGCTCTTTTTCCCCACTATCTCCACTATCTTGACAAAGAAAAAGCCAACGCGAAGAAGAAGCTATTTCATTAGGATGATTAAAATGTTTTTATTTCAAATATCTTACAAGTATCTGGTCAAATCCCTGACGGCTCCATCTAATCAAGTTTATTTTCGAAAGACAAGGAGCGAAAAGTATTGGTTGCCATATTATGTTGACCCGTTTCATCATGTGGCATATGACAAATCATACGCAGATTATTCAAGCAACGAATAAAAATACCTAGAAAAATATGAGTTATACCTATTAAAGACGCGTTGTCACAAGGAACAGGAACAGAAACAGAAACAGAATTTCATACATTAGCAACGCAAAAAGCATTCAGCCAATTTAGGTTTCAGTTGCTAATGTATAGGATTCTGTTCCTGTTACTGTTTTACGTTGCTTGTGACAACGCGGCTTTAAGGGACAACATTTTTGTTTTAATAAAACAGATGTGTATAAACAAAATAGTCAATATTGGCAGCATTTCCCTTAAAGTTAAAACAAAGTTTTTTTTTTTAATTGTTTCGAATTGTTTATTTTATTTTTTAAGTTTATTTATAATTTATTATTAAAATTATTTACATACCAAAATTAGTTATTTAAATTTTTTATATTTATACAAGTATTGCTATTTTTAATCTTTTTGACAATTTATTACAGATGTTACAAAAATGTCTAGGTAATTTCTTTGTATACGTAAAAAGAGTTAAGAAAATTAACATTACACTGACTGTCTTGCTTACAAAAAGGCCAAGGTGTGATCATTGTTGGAACACTTACTCTATAAGGCCGACATGAAGAATGAAGATACGTCAGCATTTGGCTTTCGGTCACACAAAATGAGAATTTTCATGTTATTCTTATTCAGGTAGCAGACAGCATTACCGAATGCTTTGATAAATTAGAGTTCCTATTTCTACTTGCAGCTTTCCCTTTCTTTGTGCTTATTTAATGCGTTAACATTTTTGTTCTCTACTGTTCAAACTTTATTCAACAAAGAGTCATACCAATTTAAAATGCATGTTATTAAAATCCACTCCCAGTATTTTAGCATTTTAAGGAAATTTTCAAAATAATATTACAGAAATGTTAACATAAGAATCTTTTCCATTGCTGAGTAGATTGGCTTTGGCTGGCACTAGGCTGTGAAAAAATAAACCATCGCTGCCTGAGCCTGATCCGATTCGAATCCATACATAAGAGATAAAGTAAAGAGTGCTGTTAATGTTAAATTTGGTATGTTTCACTCAGAAACAAAATGAACTCTTAAAATTCATAGAAATTCACCACAGAACTGAGTTGAGTTCTTTGTGAAATAAATCAACGGGAATTCACTCATTGTAGAAATCACTCATTCACAACCTCATTTTAGCTAGCTTTGCTTGCTACTGTTCTCAAAGAGAGTCATTCACATTCCCATAACAAAATATACACTACACCGTTACACACTCTTTTACTTTCAATAAAATCTTCCCATTATTTTCTTTTCTTACAATGTTATGTAGCTGCTATGTTAAACTAAGATGGAAAAGTTGAACTATGTTATGTTAAAATGTTATGCAGAAAATTAAGATTTTTTTATTTCCATTCTGTTAATTAATATCTATTTTTTTTTTCTCATATACCTGACTCGTCTATTGCGAATTAGGGCACCTCGACCTGAATAGATCTTTTGTGCCGTGAAACATCAGGATAGTTAGGCTAGTAGGTCATTCACCTTCCGTGCGAAATGGATAACACTACTAGCAGAGGAGGTCTTTAAGTCTTCCGAACTCAGTTGTTCTCTGAAGAAAAAGGTCCGTCTAATACCATTTAGGGCTGGACATTCACATAGGATGTGTTCAGCGCTTTCGTCTTCCTCAAGACAAAGTCGGCATTCAGAGGAGTCAACTATTTTGATAGTTGACTCCTCTGCAACCTGTGGTGCCCAGTTAGGTAACCTACTAGGTTTTTAAAATAATGCCTGTTTAGATTGAGGCAGCTCTTGGCATTGTTTGTGAAGGGCTGAATGGCCCGTTTGGCCTGTCTTAGGCCTGGGGTGTCCACCCAATATGAGATACATCTAGTATGCTCCCAGTTTTTTTATAACTTTGTTAATTGCCGATTTTGGGGGTGGGGCAGAAAGGTTCAGGTCCCATAAAGGGGGTTTCCGAACCTTTTCTGGCTAATTCGTCGGCTTTCTCGTTACCATCAATACCTTCGTGACCAGGAACCCACCACAGTTTGGTTTTGTTTCTTGAACTAAGTTTCTGTAGGGTATTGAAGCAGTGCATGATTGATATGGAGTCAATGATGTGCGAGCTAAGGGCTTTTATAGCTGCTTGACTGTCCGTGTATATATGGATGTTTGCACCTATGATACCAGAGATGTATACGTGGCTGGCGCATTCTTGAATGGCGTGGAGTTCTGCCTGGAATACACTGGGACATTTTCCCATCGCAATAGTTTATTTCAGGTTCGGCCCGTAAACGCCCGCTCCCACTCCCGACCCCATTTAAGAACCATCCGTATACCACTTAAGGCCGTTTTGGCTATTTGGTGAGTTATTGCTAACCCATACTTCTCTAGTAGGGATCTCCGTGGAGAACCTTCTGTTGAAGCATAAAGTTTTTTGTATGCGGTCTGTAACCGTGCAGTGCATTTCAAGTTCCGGGAGTTCAGAGAAAAGTGAAAGCAGGTCCGGATGGTCGCTTAGACTTAACTCATTAACTTGTAGTTGACTTGCCATGCTGCGTATTGCCATTTTTTGTACAAAAATGTGCAGGGGTGTAAGCCCAATTATAGCTTCTATAGCAGCTGTGGGGCACGTCCGCATAGCTCCTGATATACCCAGGCACGCAAGACGCTGTACCTTTATTTGGCAGTGACAACCTTTAGAAGCTAGCCTCTCAAAAAATTTCAATTTTTTTTGACCCAAACTTTAATAATGGAAACAAATAATTTTTTCTATTTAAAGGTTAAAAAACTTATTTATTCAATAAAAACCAATAACAGCAGATATGAGAAAGTATAAAAAAAATACTTTTTAGTAGTAGAGGAAGGTTAAAGAGGGCAGTCCGTTCAAAAAAAAAAAAAAATTTAAAAATTTCCTTCTAATTTTACAGCCAAAAAGAGGAAAATTGAAACGTACACTAAACAAGTATTAAATTTTCATAATAATTTTCATAATATTTTCATAATATTTTCACATAAATAGAAAATTTATGTGAAATAAGGAATGGAAAATATGTGCCCGTTTCTGCAAAAAAAAAAAAATTAAATGATTTTTAATTATCTATAATATAAACTTAAAATGCCATATTGGGCAAACATCTAAGGCAACTGCGGCTTAAGCAAAAGCTAAAATAAAGTTTTGGTTAAACCGTTATAAAACTGCAGTTTCACGTATTTTCGAAAAAAAAATCGTAAAAAAAGATAGCCCACCCTATCTCCGACGCTATAAGGCCAAATGATTTGAGAAAAAATCACACACGTCGACCAATATTTGTTATATTCGGGAAAACTTGTAGAAATTGTTGAATATTTAGCGGATTCTGAAATTTAACCCAAAAGCTTCAAAAACATTTCTAGGCTTATTTTTCTTATTTTTAATATTATGTTAATTTAATAATAGATATAACCGATTTGAAATTATGTTTGTATACAATTAACGCGTTAAGGCATTTCTAATTTTTTTAAGTTTTTTCAAAAATTACATTTCTAAAATTTTCTGAAACGGTTTGAAAAGCAAATTAAAAACCCGCAGTTATAACCGATAGCTTAAAGACTTTAGGAACAAATTATTAGGAACAAATAAAATATTGCCAGCGCATGGTACTCAACAAAAGATTTTGAATTGCCGTTTTATGGATTTTAAATCAAAAAATGGAGGAAAAAACCTGAAAAACCGTGTGTGTCCCCAACTATCTCGGTAACAAATTTCAGTTAGACATATATATATAGTTTCGAACAAGATATCAGACACAGAGCATTTTTTGGGGTTCCAAAGAAAAAAAAATTATGGAGCTGATAATGCTTGATTTTCGAGATACGCGTAAAATTATATAAGTTGATTTCCAAAAATAGTACCTAGTGTTTAGAAAAATGCCTATTACTTCTGAGATTTTTTCGTCTATCAACTTAATTTATCGCAAGCATAAACCTAAAAAGCAAGCATAAACATAAAAAAAAATATGTAAAAACTTTGAAATCAAATTACCCTTTTTATTCTTTTTTTCGCGTTTTTAACATAAAAATAATAAAAAAAATTTAGAACATCAACTATTAAATCGCCTAAAATAAGGGTAGAAGACTTACAAAAAGAAAATATATAACATAAGGTATCTTACCTTAAAATTAACGAAAGAATATTAACCGAAAAGTCAATGATGTGCCCTTTATTAACTACACTGCAATGACAGCATTTAAAAAATCGTATACACCGATCTTATGCATACTTTTTCTTAAAATTGCACTTGAAATACATATTATATAAATATTTGATAATCAAAAGAAATGAGCTATCGAGATGCGTTTGAAAATATGCAATGAAAGTCGGAAACTGAAAGAAACGAAAAGAAAGCTGTCATAAAGTCGCAATGACAGCTTTCTTTTTTTTATATAAGCGCGCTTCACTTAAATGAGGTGACGGGAATGACGACCCAGCGAACCCTAGTTGGTCTTCGGGGTTCAACCCCAAGCCCCGAAATCATCCCCCTTCCAACCATTCCCTACTCCATCCCAAATCATAAATGAAAAGAGGAAATTTTTCTCCTCAGGTGGTATTGGCAATTGCGAAAATTCACCCTTAGTCTCTATGACTATGGGCGGGGCATGGCATCTGGAGGCGCCAACATTAAATTTTTGAAAAAAAAAGAAACAAGCTTGCGGATCTTTGTGCGACTCTGTTGGCGTGAGTCAGTCTGCTACTCAATACGCTGCTGCTGACGGTAAGTCTTGGGATGGGATACTTTTATGGTTGAACGGTCTCCGAAAGAGGCGGGCCATGCTTTGCGCCTGATTAAGGGACAGCAGAAGAAGAAAAGGAATCAGCTGACCGATTGACGGCGCAAAGAAGCTTTACTGGCTGAAGGCGCAAGCAGTACTTGCGTCTGAGTGCTCCATCGGATAGTAGCAACCTTCCTTTTTCCAGCAAAACAATATAATATTTTAGTCTTCTTATAGTCGGAAATATTATAGATCAAATGCAATGATTCTTCTTTCATTTCATCAACGAATGGAAGTTCTAGTGCTACAGTTTCCATGTTCGAGGTATCTTCTTTTCAGTAACTAAGGCACTTGTACGTGTGCCCAAGCGCTGGAAAAAAGGCATCTTACGCATATTTTACCATCCGAAAGAATAGTCTATCGAGAAGCAAGGTGAAGTCTTCCTTGGTGGACAAACTTAAGCAAATAAGAGGAGCAACTAAAAACTCACCATTCACATGGTACATAAAGTCGGCCCTGAGACAAATTTTTAGTCGCAATTCAGGTCGACTAATGATTTTCGTTTCTGCTTTGATCTGGACGACTATGTTTCCCAACTTCACATTTTCAAAGCCTGTCATTCGCAACTTTTGCTTTGGACAAGTCCTGAAACTTGCAGGTATCTTCTACTTTTACACCTGCTCGCAAAGGTGAGTGCCACTAAAACAAATTTCACTCTGTTGTAGTGTCCTGGGTAAACAGACATCGAGGAGTATTGTACGTACGTGTACACTAATCGCAATTTCAGTTATGTCCGATGCTCTCTCTTGCAGCAATGAAACTTCTTAACTCCTTTTTAGCCACGTCTAAGCAGCGTTGTGCTAAAGTGCCCAATTGGCCAAATTTGCCCTCAACTTTGTGTTTTGGCCAACACCAATGGGTCCTTTCTCATAAAATTTTACATGTATTTGTTAAAACACGTAAAATTTCAAAGGGAATTTTCCATTCTAAATCCATGTTTCACATCTCGATAAATTGTATACTCGAAACAGGTTGAATGCACTTCTTGAAATTATGAAATTGAAACACGTCGGCTTAAAACTGTTTGCCAAGTGTCAAAAATATCAAATATTCTTTGTTCAACTTTCATTTTATTTAAAGTGTACAAGTTTTTATTGCTATAGTTAAAATGCGAAAAATGGAATTGCCCCTACAACAATAAAATGGCCCCTTAAATTGCCCCACATATTTTTAGTCCAGGAACAACGCTGCGTCTAAGGTTGTAAAAGGCCATCTGGCAACTTTTTATTAATTTTACATTCCGAAATAATAGAGGTTTAAAACCCTTTGTTCCAATAGGTACTGTCAAAGTTGTGTTGCCAACTGGAAGTATTTGCTGTATAAAGTTATGTTAAGAGCGTTGTGAAATTTTATGCCTTGGTATGTTTTAATAGGATCGGGGGCTTGCGGAAAGTGAGAAAAAACGACTGTGATCTTTTTAGCTGATATGTCATCTCTGGTATAGTTCCTGCTACATTGTTGATAAATTTTGCAACTTTGACGATAAATTTTTGAAAATTTAATACAAATTTTTTTTTGCTGCAAATAAATAAACAGTTCTCTTATATTTTTTTTAAATAGTCGTTAAGTTAAAAAAGTTCAGTTTTCTCAAAATATCCAGCGTTTTGATCACCTTTCTTAAATATTTTTTTCGTGAGAACCGACAGAGTATAAGAAAACTTAAGAAAAAAGATGTATGAAATCGGTAAAGCCAAGTTCAAGTTATGGCGGGATTTTAAAAATATCAATTTTGGTTATGCATTGGAATTGATTTGGAAATACGACAATTTTTTTAACTTACAAGCTTCCTTCAGAAGGATATTATTCAAGCGAAGAAATAATCATAAAATTCGATGATACCAAACTCGAGTTTTTGAATTTATATATATGTAATATTTAAACATTTTGTAGCTAAGGTATAAAATTAACCCGTAGTATTAATGAATTTTAAGAGGAGCTTGCAAAGATAATAACCTTATTGACCCTCTTATAATAAAACAATCTAATTGTTCGTTACTGCCAAAGTTGGTTCTTTCAAAATGTTCGAATTATTTCTATTCTAAAATAAGTTAGAACGGTACAAAAGACTTATCTTTTTTATAATTATATATTGTTTTTGACGTACCAATTCGCTCTTGTATTTTATTTCTCAAAATGCATAAAAATCCTACTCTGACAAACGCTCATTAATTTTGCAAAATCAAGAAAATCGTAATTATTTTTTTATTTCAAATCATAAAAAGAACAACTTCAATTAATCCATATTCCCATTGAGTGCTGTCATTAAGAAAGTTTCCCACTTAAAATGCCTTAAAGTGTGAATAAATTCAAATTTCCCTTACCCAAAGAACAGATAACCCCACTTGACTTACCAACTACGTGATGCTTTTACTATTCACTTTGTAACACTTTAAATCCACAAAAAATCAAAGGTTAACCTGCAAAGATAAGGAGAAAATATTAATTACTATCAAGGATACAACACTTTGCTTTGATTTTGTGAACCCAATTTTGTTAGGCATTCTCTCATTTTCACAATCATATCCTCCTCCGCACCAACATCAATTCAATTCATATTCATTCATCCCTTCTGTATAATTAATCAAAAGTGTCAAATTCGAAAGAGGAATCAAACGAGAAGGTGTAGAATTATTGACATCAGCCTAGTCGGATCGGAGTGGGAGAAAGGACGAAGGACACGCACACGGCGAACAGGTTGTGATGGGTATTTCAAAGAGGGAAAGAATCATCATCATAATAATAATTATCTAATTTAAATTCACCACAGAACACTGAGCTTACACCGAAACCAATCATGAAGCGAAGCCTCTAAGTAAAACAAATTTAAAAGGAACCCGCCGTAAGGTTGAGAATTTGATGCCGTTAAGGTAGGCTTGTTATACATAATTAAAGTCACTTTAATCTTTTTCTCCTGGTCATACTTCGTTAGAGGTTTTGAGTTCCATCCACAAGTTGTGCTTAAATAAATTTTACGGGAAAATCGAGGGTTTTTTGAGTTTGATGAAGTTCAAAAGTTTCTGAAATTCATGAGAAACCTTGGAATATTATGAAGAATTAACAACCTGCGGTAATCAGGGCCAGATCATAACTCGCCAAACCAGATACCCAAATTGAAATCAGTTAAACAATTTAGACAAATTTGCCAAAAACGAGACACCTCCTGGTCTCGACCACTTGAGCACTCTCTCGCACTCACATTTGTTATTTCGCAAAAGATTGAAGGATTCTCTTCGTTAGAATAGGCGAAAAGCCTTTCGTCGTTAAGCCGAACAAACACAAGGTGCTTGTCTAGAACTTCGAGTTGTTGAAGTGTATGCGGTGTGTGCCTAAACAGCCAAATGGTGCACGATGCCACTCGCACTTTACGTCTTCGAAATGTTTCAAAGTGTTGCATACTACACTCGAGTCAAGTGCACATAATTGTGCCGGGCGCTTTGGATGTACAATCTGTCTTAATGAGTCCGTTGTAGTTTTGCTTCTTCTTTTAACGCTATCCCAACACACAGAGATAGACTAAAATTTGTCGCACCACCTGTGGTGAACACATTCATTTTGCACCAAACGATGACTTTTAAGCACTTTGCAAATTGTCCTTGACGTGCCACATCCCAGCGCAGTAAGGAGAGTTTTCTGAGCGGTTTTTTTTCTGCTGCAAAATTAGTTAAATGACGAGAACAGACACGTAGCAAAAGTTTTCAAGTTTTGTAGCATACGCTGGCTTTTGTTGATTTGCATTCAACTGCAATGCGACAGACGGCACCCGCACGATGCAAATTTAAACCTCTAACCCTGAAAACCAGGATATGACACAACACAACACCTGTTCTGATGTCCACTCGCAAAACCCCTGCGGCATAATTAATCGCAAATTACAGGTTAGGTGATTTGCATATTTACGAACTTACTCACCCGCGCAATTTTGACTACCCGTGAGGGTGCCCCCGTAGGTCGACCAATGCTCGGCCGCATAATTTGACAGCTGGCATAGTTGTCAGCATGCGTAGCATACGGAAGTACGAGCGCTCGAGGCCGAATTAGTTCTTGAGTGTATTTGCTCTGGGGACTTTAAGGAAGGAGGGCGAAATAGCAAATTCATGCAATTAAGGCGGCGGAGGAGGCTTTTTGCAGATAAGGAACAACCCTGCGGCACGTGTCTGCTGCGATGGTTGGCCAGTGAGGGTGTTTTACCAGCAATAATTGTTGAGGGCCAAGTTATTGCATGCATTGCCAATTATTTGGCGATTTCTGGTTTTATAAAGGTGCGTGATAACACTGAAAAATCGGCATTTGGATATGACAATCACAATTTAAAAGGGTTTTTACTAACATAATTTTTTTGAAGTAAAAAGAAATTCACGAACTGCGGAATGTTCACGTAAATTTTGCACCCATGTATTATTATATCGGTCAATCGAAGATTAAGGTAATTGTTTTATAATCAAGCCCTTCACTATCTACTTCTTTTTAAATTTTCAAAAAGATTTTTTTGTGGAAAAAACCGGAGGTTGATGGAGAGTGGAGGAAAAGATATATTATCGAACTGTACGGGCTGTAAAGTGACAACGACCGAACCCAAAGAGTCAAAATACAATAAGCGGATAGACACCAACGCTCCGGTCCGAAGAATCTTCGAATCGACCCGCAGAAACGGTGCAGTAGAGGAGCACCGAGACTCAGGTGGGGCGCAAGTGGAAGGGGACCTAAGCCAACTTGGCGAGCAAAACTGGAGATGGCTAGCTGGAGATTGAGCTGGCTGGCGAGGCTTGTTGGCTGAGGCTCAGGTCCAACCCGGACTGTAGCGCCACATTAAGTAAGTATAAGCATACTGTCAGGTCATCTAAAATAAAATTCATGATTTTGGGTGTTCTTATATGTGGGCGTGGGTGTAAGCGAAAGTGCAGTTTTCATTTCGTTAAAACGAGGACCAGGTACCAAGCTTTTTTTTATAATATTCTAAATCCCTTTCATTAGAGACCTAACACAACGCGAGTCAAAGGACTAAGAGGAAAAATAGGTGTCCTTTGGTTTTTTTTTATAATTCACTTCGTTCAAGGGTTTTTGGTTGCCCTTATATTGCTTAACATAACGCGAGTAGAGGGGATAAGAAGAGAGACTGGAAAGGTGCTGATGCACTTGAGTTTTGAATTGTTAAGGACTATAACGGCTAGGAAAAATTCCTTGTGGAAGTCCGAAATAAGGCTCGAGGCTATACGGATGAGCATTCCTGCTTCCGGAGGTGTTGCAGTTGAAATCGTTGAGGGGTAGAATCGGGAATTACCTGGGGCACTTTTTAGGGAAAATGTGATAAAACGAGGATAGTTTCAAACGCTGGCAGGCGAACACCGTCAGGTCATGAATCTTTATAATTATAATGATGATAACATTGAGTGGCAACTCTTCCTACACGAGAACCAGTGAGTAAATGCTACAGTGTGTACGCAGAAGGTACAGTCCGTAAAGCGGACTGTTGAATACCCCATCCTATTCCACATTGTAAAGTGCTGATGTTATTGTTGTTTTATGACTTACTTACTTACTTAAGGTGGCGCTACAGTCCGGGGTGGACCTGGGCCTCAGCCAACAAGCTTCGCCAGCCAGCTCTGTCTCTAGCTAGCCGTCTCCAGTTTCGCACGCGAAGTTGGCTGAGGTCCCCTTCCACTTGCGTGCGCCACCTGAGTCTCGGTGCTCCTCTACCGCGTCGTCCCTGCGGTGTGGATTCGAAGATTTTCCGGGCCCGGGCGTTGGTGTCCATCCGCTCTAGATGACCCAGCCATCGCAGACGTTGTGTTTTGACTCTTTTGGCTAGGTCGGTATCGCTGTACAGCCCGTACAGTTCGATGTTATATCTCCTCCTCCACTCTCCGTCTATGCAGACGGGACCGTAAATCGTCCGAAGAATTTTTCCCTCGAAGCAGCCTAAAGTGTTTTCATCCGCCTTTGACAGGGTCCATGCTTCTGCACCATAAAGCAGGACTGGGATGATGAGGGTCTTATACATGGACACTTTAGTTGCTTGAGAGAGGTCTTTGCTACTCAATTGCCTTCTTAGCCCAAAGAAAGAGCGATTGGCAAGAGTTATCCTTCGTTTGATTTCAGCGCTGGTGTCATTGTCTGAATTGATAGCGGAATCAGGTAGACAAAGTCCCTAACTACCTCAAAGTTATAGCTGTCGATGGTGATGTTTTATCCAAGACGTCGGTGTTGGGTGTCTTTTCTTGATGACAGCATATACTTGGTTTTGCCCTCATTGACTGCTAAACCCATATTCGCCGCTTCCGTCCCAATACTCACGAAGGCTTCACTGACATCACGCTATGTTCTACCGATTATGTCAATATCGTCTGCGTATGCGAGTAGTTGAACGGACTTTTGAAAGATTGTACCTCTGGTGTTGGCGCGAGAGTTCTGGACAATTCTCTCAAGTATGATGTTAAAGAAGTCGCATGACAGCGCGTCGCCTTGTCTAAATCCTTTTTTGACATCAAAGGGGTCGGTGAGGTCTTTGCCAACCTTGACGGAACAGCATGAGTTTTCCATCGTCATCCTGCACAGACTGACGAGTTTGGCAGGGATGCCAAAACTAGACATTGCGCTATATAGCTCGTCTCTATAGATGCTGTCATACGCGGCCTTGAAATCGATGAAGAGGTGGTGTGTATCGATTTGGAATTCCTGGGTTTTCTCCAAGATCTGCAGTGTGAATATTTGATCGATGGTGGACTTTCCTGGCCTAAAGCCACACTGATATGTGCCTATCAGATTGTTGACAAACGGCTTCAGGCGTTCACACAGTACAGCAGAAAAGATCTTGTTTGCGATGTTAAGAAGACTTATGCCCCTGTAGTTGGCACAACTCAGAGGGTCTCCTTTCTTCAGGATCGGGCAAACAATGCTGAGGTTCCATTCGTCGGGCATGCTTTCTTCCGACCATATCTTGCAGATGAGCTGGTGCATGCTCCTAACCAGCTCATCGCCAGCGGATTTAAAAAGTTCGGCAGCTAGGCCGTCTGCTCCGGCTGCTTTGTTGCACTTGAGCTAAGACACAGCTACTTTCACCTCCTCCAGGTCGGGTGGGCGGTATCGTTCGTATGCTTCGTCGGTAACGTCTTCGCCCGGGTTGAATGGTTCGTTCTGCCTGACAGCGGTATTTGGTTCGTCCTCGCCGTTATACAGTCTGCAGAAGTGGTCTTTCCAAATCCTCAGCACCGACTGTGATTCTACAACGATGTTCCCTTGATGGTCCTTACAGGCAGTAAGTAAGTTCTGCCTCTTGATGGTCCTTACAGTTCGAACTTTATACCCATGGCAGGACCTTTTGATCCTTTGGTAAAACTTTCTAACCTCATTCCTGTTGTAACATCTCTCTATCTCTTCAACCGCGCGCTTCTCGTGCTCTCTCTTTTTCCTTCGGAGAAGCCGGTGTTCCTCTCTCCTCCTCTGCTCGTAGAGCTCGCGAGCAGCTCTAGTCCTTCTGTGCAGCGCCGCTTTGTATGCTTCCTGTTTAGCTGCATGTGCTTGCCGGCATTCATCGTCAAACCAAGGGTTTCGTTGTGGTCCCCGTGTGAAACCCAGCACTTCAGAGGCGGCGTCTCTGATGGCATTTTGGCAATGTTGCCACTGGCTATCAATACTTGATGCTGGTTGCATAGGACTTCGTACAAGGTTTTGAGAGACTCGGTTGGAGAAGGACCTGGCGATCTCTTGCGATTGTAGTCGGCCGACGTCAAACTTCCTCACAGTATTTCCATTACTTGGCGCTGGTCGGGATATCCGCAGCCCTACCTTGGCTACAACAAGGAAGTGATCCGAGTCAATGTTGGCCCCTCGGAAAGTTCGGACATCCATGATACTGGAGGAGTGCCTTGCGTCGATCGCAATATGGTCAATCTGGTTGACGGTTGATTGATCGGGAGATCTCCATGTCCCTTTGTGGATATTGAGATGCGGGAACTGTGTACTAGCTACCACAACGTGTAGCCCCGCAGCAAAGTGTTGTTTTATGACGTTTTATAAAAAGTGCAAACCTTTAAAAGGGCGTGGTCCAACCACCGATAATTACAAACAATCAATAATAACGCAGATATTTCCAAGTTAGGCTTAAATGTATGTAAAAATGCAATTTTTTGGCTCAAATTCAATATTTTAGAAAAATCGACCCCTAAAAGGGGGCGTGCCTAAGGGCTTTGTTGAAACGAAATCTAGACCAAAATTTCGTTTATCTAACCAGCTATTTTTTTTTTATTCTTTCCTAAGTTAGGCTTAAGTCTAGTCGAAATTACGTTTTTCTGGAATTTTTTGGGTTTATCTTCAATTCTGCCTCCAAATGTAGGCGTGAGTCTTGTATGAAAGAAATGTAGAACTATGTGTTTCCTACATAATATATAAAATAAATTTTTTTCGATTCAAAAATATTGAATAAACTGCATTTGAAAAACTAGCCTTTAAATCGGTGCCATGCCCACTAGAAAAGGTAAAGCGATTAAATTTATCTTATGTATCTTACAATAAACAGGAGATAATAAATACCAAATTTCAGGCTTTTAAGACGTCTTAAAGCTTTGAAAGGACTGGAGGTAGTTGCACGATTGCACCGATTGTGGGCGCGTGCGTGGGCGGATTTGTAAAATGTTCACACTTGTATTGCTTCGCATAACAATGAACCTATGTACCTGTCTCAGCTTCCTAGCTTAAAATTTAAGGCCTAAGAGCGTGTGACATAAAGACAGACTGACGGACGGACATGGCTTATTCGATTCAGAATGGGATATTATGGGGTATTATGGGGATATTATGGGGTATTACAAGTGTTTGTAAATATCAAAACACACGAATGTGGCTACCAATACTGCGAGCTACTGACTGCAAATATAAGAAACAAGGAAGATAATGACGAAAGAATTTTATTCGAAATTGTTTTAAAATGCTGCATTTTTTTGGGCTTTGATCCATTTGAAACTCAAGCCGGAGTATTTTTACAATCATTAAGAAGAAAGGGAGGATGTAAGGACCAATTACAAGTCGCTTGTCCAAATAGCCTACATGTTCTCTCTGCATAAAAACTGCAAATAAACTTTTTCTTGTTTCTTTTAGTTGAAACATGTCTCAAAATGCCAAAACCGTAGATTTTCGAATTTTTAACATATTTTTGATTAATGCTCAAGCAGATTGTATTAGGTAAAATTTAATTAAATTTAATAAATATAAATAATTTAATTGTTCAAATAAAGGTACATAGCTTAGAAGTTATAGGCACTTGGCTAGCAAAACCGTTTTATATAACTAACTTAAATAATTTTTTACGTAATGTTGAAAACCAGTTAATATTTCAGACATGCTATCGTTTCCCTAAGGTACCGAAACCAAGGTTCCGTAAATGGTTTATGCCTGAGATTTTGTCGAAATAATAAATAAATTTATCCAACATTTTTTAGATTTGGAATTCATAAAATTACAATTTAGAATTCCTATTCGAGTGCCTACGGCTACGTTATATATTTTTGTGATGTAGGTTTAAGTTAAAGAAGGAACATTTTAGAAAAAAATAATAAAAAACAAGTAAGTAAGTGCAAGAGTTCGTCTGTAACGAACTTCTAAATACCCGACCCTCTTTACCCATTAACACCAAATTTAAAACTTGTTGGTCTGCTTTATGTACTGAATGTAAATTATTTGTGTTGGCCACGCCCCTTGAAAAGGGCGTTAGCTGAAAATTAAAATCAATTAACTCAAATTTCGTTGGAATCACGAGTAAATGCGTAAGAAGCGAATATTTATGCTTAAAAAAACAGTTTTTCCTAAAAACGCCCCCTAAAAATGGGCGGAACTCAATGCTTTGTATGCAACAAACTTAGCAAATGGTAATATATTTAATATTTGTCATATTTTTTTTTTAATTTAGAATGAATTTCCCGAGAAATTAGGTTTTCAAAGATTTCAGAAGTTAAAAGTGGGCATGGCAATAGAGTGGGCGGTCCAATTTTTTCCTAATTAAAGGCTTCTGGTAGATATTGCTCTCCACCAAAATTTGAGTTCATATGTTTTGTCTATCTTGACCAAAAGGCATTTTGAAATAAAATGGAAATTTGAGGTTGTCTGACATTCAAGCCAATTGTGGGCGTGGCTGTGGGCGGATCTTCTCAATTTTCATACTTTGTCTTTACAAAATGAGAACCAAGCAACGCTGCAAGTTTCAGTTTCTTAGCCCTATTTTAAAGAGCTCAAAACTGCATACATACGGACAGACGGACGGAGATGGCCTAATGGACTTACCTTTCGGTCTCGATCATATCTCTAAAAGGTCTTAGGGGTCTGCTGTGATTATTTCACTGTGTTACAAAGTATGCATTCAAATTTATAATAATTATAAATTATTATAAATTATAATTAGGTATAATTAGAATCGCTAGTGAATACCCACTGAAGATGCTCAGTGCCAAGATTTCTCATCGAAACACACGACCAAAAAACGGAGGTTAAGATCAATTTTGATCTGTTTTGTTTTTAAAATACATAAACCTCCTTGATCTCACATGTACATTGGCTGGCAATAGTTGACGTGCATGTAAAACTTTTACATTTTAAACCAAATTTCATTATATGGGTAAGAATCGATTTTTACGCTTTCAAACTGAATCTTAGAATCTGCTGATTTCTTCAGAGTTTGCTCAGTCCAGTCAAATCTTATGGCCAGGGAAAAAAATCCGTATTTTTTTCGCTCATTCTACATTATAAAGGTTTTCGGGGTGTGCTGAGCCCGATTCTTAGCATTGCTACTTCCCACGGATATGGCTTCACTCGAACACTTTCCGAGTTCTGATACTGATTCTCATACTGATTTGTGACAAGCAATACAGACCGAAAGTTTGAGTGCAGCCTGTTCAATTAAATTCAATTATTTCTGTATTTAATGAATCTTTTATACAAGTTTTTTCCTAAGTTTCTTACCTAATCAATACGCAACACTTTAAGTTAATAAAAATTGGATTTTTGGACCAGATTTTGATAGAAAGGAGCTTTTTATTTATAATTGTGGAAAAGCCGCATATATGGACTATTGCAAAGAGTGATGACTCAGGGCTTTTTTAATACCGCTTACATAAAAAGGGATTTCAAAACCCAAAATGCTTAGGCGTGGATCGCAAGGTTTTTATTTATAAAGCTGCAGTTTGTAGTAGTGAGCATAAACTTGAGATTCTTCAATTGAAGAGTAAACGACTTATTTAAAGTAGGTAAAGTCACGGAAGCAACAATTGGGAAACGTTTTACAATCATCACTCTTATCGGAGAAGATAAATCGCAGAGGAATGTAGCTTCGAAGCTGATGATATCAAAGGGCTGCATCCAACGTGCCTTGAAGCGACTTGCTTTAACGGCGCTTCTTTAGGATAAACCAAACAGGCAGTTCTGCTAAAAGTAACAACAACCAACGAAATAGGTGAAAAAAGCATCGGGAATATGTTCCGAAATAAATAGAACTCGGTCAAATGAGCTCAAAGGTTCAGAATGGGCCTTAAAGCATAAGGAAAAGGAGATTTATGGAGCAATGAATTTGAGTTCGAGTTTTTTTTTTTTGCCCAAAATGGGTGGCTTTCGTTCAACGGTGCGCTGAAGATAGGATGCTATCTATAGCTCTATAGCTCCTAACTTCAAGCATGAAGGAGCTTCTATTATGGTCCACCCCAACCCCTTATTATCGTCTTATACCCCATAAGACAATATTGGAAAGCAACACTTTGATATCTGGATTAAGCCTTATTGGCGAATAATTCGTATTCCAACAGAAAAGCGACCCGAAGCACAGGTCAAAGCTTTACTGGAATTACCTCAAACATAGAGGGAAGACGAACAAATTTTACAGGTCGTCATGACATAGCTGCCGCAGTATAAGAATGTATTCCGCCAATAGAGCTTTCTGTAAGGACGGAACTGGATAGAAGGATCAGGGAAAAGTGCCCATATCGGAATATGCATTGTGGAATGCCTTACAACATGATTTTTTGGACAATGTTCCATAGGAAAGAATTTAAACTTATAGCAAGAACGCTAGGAAGGGTTTTTCGATGAGTAATCAGTCAAAGGCATTTCTTTGTTTTTTAAAAAATATTCTTTGTGTTAAAACAAAACAAAAATATTTTTACCTTAGTTTTTGTTTTATGATCACAAACAGCCCAGACCTGGAATATTTAGTTTAAAATTGCTTAGCACAAATAAAGGTTGTTAATAAAAGGCTTACGTCAACCACAATTGAACGGAATAAACAAATTTAGAAGAAAACCACCGCGAGGCACATGAAAGGTACGAATATGTGTTTTTTTTTTGCCTTTAGTGCAGCACAAGTTTCGATTATGCTTAAACTGTGCCAGGCATTTAACTTTCACTATTTGCATGCGAGTTGCAGTATCATAAAATTTTATTATCACCCAAGCAATTTAGTTGACAGTCCTGGAAATGCATAAGCTGCAAGAATATGCCTAGTTAGCATGCACGAATGTTAGCTTCGTTACATTTTGCGACATTTAAACTCCGTTCATTCCACTTTCAGCCCTAGTCAACTTGCTGAAGATAATAAGTAGGCAATCGCCTACATTTGAAATAAACCGTGTTCCAATAGCATGACAATGATACCCTTTATGCTAAACAGGCAGTATCCTTTCAACAAAACGGCGGCTTTTATTTGGTCTTTTAAAGTAATGAAGAAGTAGTTTAAAAGCGACAACCCTCTATTGTTCTCGATAGCGAGGAAAACAAACGTTTTTCCAAATATCATCAAAATAAGGTCTTATGTCAGGGCAAGGGATTATTAAGATACATTTTGAGACATTATTATACCCTCAATAAGGAAGTCGTGTCACCAACACAAAATTATTTCTGCCATCACAGTCAACAAGAGTATAATCACACCTTGACGACTGTGTATTTGTACCTGCCTGCCACACCATTCCAATACCTGTTCCAAAAGCTGAAAGGTGACCGAGCCAATTCCATTGCACAGTCACCATAACCACTATACAACCTTTGTGTGTCGTCCCTTGCGCTGTAAAACTGGAGTCGAATACAGATTAGGAAGAAAAGTTCAAAGGAACGTGCTTCAATACTTCTACTTCTTCGCGCTGTGCGTTTTCCTCGTCTTCGTGTTGCAAGTTTTCAGTGAGTTTGAGACCTGGGCGTTTCCTTACGCCCAGTTAATTCACTCATACCTTTCGCACGACTTCTCGATATCTCAATGACACTGGGAAGTGGTGCGGTGCGAGTTGTCGAGACAACGATGCTGATGATGACAAGGAGCTTCTATACAAGAACAACGAACCAACCGCCACAGAACGTTCACCCACCGCAGTACAAGGTATCCTGCGCCACCAGATAAAGATACAACTTCAGCGCGCTCGTTCCACGACAAACCAACGAGCGCAAAGTTTGCATTATAAATTTTAGTCATGTATCTAATAACTTTGAATTAATCATCTCTTCCTGTGGAAGTAATAATCCTCACATTTGTGGCATTTGCAATAGAGACCAGCAAAAAACTTGCAGCTTTGATATAGCATCAGGGTTGGGAGGGTGAATTATGGGAAAGGTGTTGCTGACTTGTGGAGTAGATGAATAACATAATAATTGAAACAGGGATATGAGATTTCTGCTTTATTTCGAGAAAATCATTATTTCTTTG
This sequence comes from Neoascia interrupta, assembly GCA_947623515.1. Lineage (NCBI taxonomy): Eukaryota > Metazoa > Arthropoda > Insecta > Diptera > Syrphidae > Neoascia > Neoascia interrupta. The sequence continues at coordinate 172,960,623 of OX392462.1, read as the reverse complement.
TCACAAAGATTTTTTTGTCTAGTTTTTGTGGTGGGAGAAAAAATAAATTTACCTTTAGGCAACAGATGGAATGGGCAAACTTAACTGCTTTAAAAAAACAGTCGAGTTTATGGTCCTTGAGTGGTCCTCAATTTTTATTTTATCGGTTGCTTAAAGGGTGCTATCCCTAGGCGGATCGGAAAATCATCTGCAAGATCGAATAATAAAAACTTCAGGGACATCTGAACTCTCTCAAACTGTCAGGAGCAATGTTCTTGGAGTTTCATTGTAGGAGATACTCAGGAAGTTGAGTCAAAATTTTCCCATATATGATAAAAGGTATGTTGAGTTTGACTCATGGCTTGTATAACATAGAGAAATTATTTTTGTAGACCCGCAAGATCTTAAAAGCATATCGAGATCAATTAATGTGTCGAAATAAGCCATATTCTGCCGTCCGTCTGTCTGTCGGTAGTTTTTAGGGCATACATTTGAGGCTAGGACCTTAAAACTTCATATCTGCCCTTTCTAGGTCCCGAAGCAGAGAGGAAAAGCTTCGAGAAGAAAATTGTTTTGACGATTTATGGTCCCGTCTGCATAGACGGAGAGTGGAGGAGGGGATATGACATCAAAACGCACAGGCTGTAAAGCGACACTGACCTAACAGAAGAGTCAAAACGCAACGGCTGCGTGGCAAGGTGATCTAAAGCGGATGGACAGCATTGCGCGAGTCCGGTAAATCTCTGAAGCCAATCTAAAGAGATGGTACAGTAGAGGAGAACCGACACTCTTCTATGGCATGCAAAAGTGGAGACGGCTATAGCTGAGCCGGAAACATAGCTTCTTGACTGAGGCCTAGATTTACCCTGGAGTGTAGTGGCACCTTAAATAAGAGTGTAAATTCAATTCCTGCTATTCTTGGGGTCCTGAAGGTTAAAAGTGCCCTTTTCGTTTGAATAATGAGGGTCTTATATAAATGGAAACTTCAAAAAAGTTGCTTGATAAAGGGCGTTGTTAATGTTGCCTTTGGAGTTTTAACCTCCGTCCATCCTAGTATTCAAAAAAAAAAAAAAAATTTTGCCTTCTTAGCCCCAAGAAGCAGCAATTGGCAAGAGTTCAAACTACATTTGATCACAGCGCTTGTGTTGTTTTTCGAATTTATAGCTGAACACAAATAGACAAAGTTCCTGCCTATCTCAAAGATATGGCTGTGTATGTGTATGAAGACGTGTATGGTGACGTTTTGTTCAAGATGTCCGTGTTCGGAGTGTCTTTTTGACGACAGCATATACTTCGATTTGCTCTTGTTGACTGTTAAGCTCATATTTGCCGCTTCTATCCCGATACTTATGAAGATTTAACTGATATCATCCAGTGTTCTTCTGAATAAGTCAATATGTCGCCTGCATTTGCGAGTAATTGTACTGACCTTTGCAAAGGTGCGCTGCTGATAACTTTGCGGAAGCTCTGCATAATTCTCTCAAGTTTAATGCTTAAGAAGCCACATGACATCATGTCACATTGCCTGAATCTTTTTTGACATCAAAGGGGTCGGTATGAGGCCTTTGTACCGACCTTGACGGAGCAGCGTGAGTTTTCCGTCGTCATCCTGGACAAACTGACGAGACCGAAGCCAGACATTTTGCTATATTGGTCGTCTCTACGCTGTCATATCCGGCCTTGAGATCGATGAGAAGGTGTTGGGTATATCGATTAAGAATTCCGAACTAGAGGTTTCGCCAAGATCTGCTGCAGTATGAGCATTTGATCGTCGGTGGACTTTCCTGGTGTAAAACCACACTGATAGGATCCATCCAATTGCTGACGAACGGCTTTAGGCGTTCACACGGTACAAAAGAAAAGACCTTTAATGCTATTTTAAAAATACCGATGACTCTGTAGTTGGCACAATTAAGAGTGTCTCCTTCTGGAGGATCGGGCAAACAATGCTTAGGGGCCATTTGGTGGGCATGCTTTCCTCCGACCATATCATGCAGTTGAGCTGGTACATGCTGCTACCTAGTTTATTAAAGTTCGCTAAAGCGTCAAACTCCTGCTGTTTTGTTGCACTTAAGCTTAGGCATAGCAACTTTCACAACACCCTGGATCGGTGGGGGGTAATTTTTGTATGCTTCGTCATCGTAGGTGACTTCTTCGCACTGGTTGAATCATTGAATCTGGACAGCGTGAATCAGTTCATTATGGTATTTCGTATAAGGTTTGAGAATCTCGGTTGAAGGACTTGGCGATTTCTTGCTATTGTAGGTGTAGCCCCTCGAGTTGAAACTTCCACACAGCATTTCAGTTCTTATTCGTTGGTCGGGATATCCGCAGCTGTAGAGGTATTGTGATCTGATCAGCAAGTTAAAAAGTCGATCAGCGTGTATTCACCATCAGACCTCGTGTCGTGCCAGCTATACTTTCCGACCGTTCGGCTCGTCCAAAGACACCCTCCCTTCCTAGCTTGGCATTATATCACAGGACAATCTAGATGCCGTATTAAGGTCATTTTTTGTTTGTTTTGTCCAAGAGCTCGTCGTTGTCTAGCCTCGATGCGAATCCTCGCGAAGCTCGCACTCCCATAATTTAAGTCTGCCTCGTTTTGATGTTGGCAGCAGTCGGAATTGAGCTACTGATATCTACTCGTATATTAGTAAATAATTGAAATGAGTTTTTTGGACTCCGAACTCGATTTTTTATACCCCATCCCATAGGATAGGAGGTATGTAAGGTTTGATTCATAGTTTGTAACATAGAGAAATAATCACGGTAGACCCCCAAGACCTTATGGGCATATGATCGAGACCGAATTGTTAGTCGAATGAACCATGTCCGTCCGTCCGTCCGTCCGTGTGTCGGTAGTTTTTAGGCCTTAAATTTTGAGCTAGGAGCTTGAAACTTAATACCTGTTCTTTCTGGCTTCCGAAGCAGTACAAGTGTAAAATTTTTTAAAATCCGCCCACTGACACGCCCACTTTACATATTAGCATGAAAATTCAAAATTGTCGTAGGAAGCTGAAATTTGGTACGCGTTATCGTCGCTTAAGTGTTTTGCGATTGACATTTCAAAAAAAGGTAAAAACCGCCCCCTTTTGGGCGTGGTCATATTTCATTTGCATTTTATCAGCAATTAATTATTCCATATATTTTCTTTGAATCCAAAAAAATTGCGCTATCAAATGTTCAGACATGTGTGAAAGCTATCAACTGAAATGAATAAATTTTTGCTACGCACACTTTAGGGGGCGTTTTTAAGTATAAACCAAATTTTTAATGTCACTTCTGATAAAAAATATAAACAGAAAAACCATGTAATTGAAAATGGGTGGATGCCACGCCCCTTTTTAACAGAGAAGATTTTGTAACTGAGACATTCAAAATACAGTTTAAGTTAATAGAAACTGAAATTTAACAACCAAGATTTATGACACAATTCGGAGCTTGAAAGTGGTCAATTGGGATGGGTTATCCAACGATTCGCCTAAGCAGATTGTAACCCTCCCACTAGTTATTTGATATATTTGTTTTAAATCCAAAAAACTTGCACCACAAAATCTTCACATATGTACGTAAGCTATCAATTCAAATGAATTAATTTTTGCCACGCCCACCTTTGTGGGCGTTTTTAAGTAAAAAACAATTTTTTATTATAAAACTGCGATCAGCGCGTGTATCCCACATCTGAAAAAAAATATGATAGAAAAATTATGTTTTGAAAAGGGGTTGATGCCACGCCCCTTTTTTAAGAAAAAAGGTTCTTAACACAATTAAAGTTAATATAAACTGAAATTTAACAACAAAGATTTTTGACGCATTTTGGAGCTTGACAGTTGTCAATCGGGATGGGGTATCCAACGATTCACCTAGGCGGATTGTAACCCTCCCACTAGTTTTTAATAGAGTGGCGCAATAGCTCGAGGAGAACTAGGGCCAACTTCTCAACAATCTATGCTGTGTGTGTTAATTTCTTCACACATAATTTTTTGCCGAATCCGAACGGCACGTTGGGAATTTTTCAAGACAAATGATACTCTCGGAGGGCTTGTCAGACCCTCGCAGAGGTGGGGACCGTGAAAAAGAACAAGCGTTTTTTTTTCAGGTGACGATAGCAGGATTCGAACCCAGACCTCCGGTGTAGTAAATACACACACTAACCACTACTCCACGGCACCCCACACTCAATTTGGGGCAGAATAAAGTAGATCATGGCAAGCGGGCATAGAAGACATTATATAACCGCCGCAGAACGTTTGGCAGTACGTGAGGACTTAAGCCGCACATGGTACACTGGAAGCCATGTGACGGAAGCCGTCTAACGGAAATAGACGGCACAGACTTCAAAGGACTTATTCGCCATTGTAGGCGTCTGTCCGTCCGTCTGTATGTGTGAAGGTTTTAGGTATTTCAAATTAAGCTAGAGAGCTGAAACTTGGTACACGATTGGTTTTTCTATTGCACAAACAAGGTGTAAAAATAGGCTCAATCCGTCAACGGCTACGCCCACCACTGGCTTCAATGTGAGACAACCTCTATTTCACATTTTCTTTCAAAACGTCTTTTGGTCAGGTTAGGCAAGGCTTAGGAACTCAAATTTTGGTATTGAGCAATATTGGAACACTACCTTTAATAGATTAAAAATTGAACCGCCCACAATATCGACCATGACCCAAAATATCGACCTTTTAACATGTTAGTTCTTTAAAAGCCAGATTTCTCGGGAAGTTCACTCCAAATCGAAAAAAAATATTATGACTTTGCTTAGTTTGCTGCATACAAAGTTTTGAGCTCCGCCCACTTTTGAGGGGCGTTTTTTTTTGGGAAAAAACTGTTTATTCCTGAAAAAAAAATTTCATCGTAAATTTCAATCGTATTTTCTCATGATTCTAACAAAATTGCAATTAATTGGTTTTAATTTTAAGCACATGCCCACTTTTGGGGCGTGGCCTATACAAATTATATATGAATTCGGGCCAAGAAACTTTAAGATTCGGGGTGAAATGATAGGTAAAGGGTGATTTTTTAGCTGGTTTGGTTTTGGCAACACTGGTTTTGACAGCTGACGTGTGTTCAGTACCTTGTGTCACTGTCAAACAGCTTCAGTTTGGTTTGCAATTTAACCATGGATCGTCTTACAAATGAAAAACGCTTGCAAATTATTGAATTTTACTATCAAAATTCGTGCTCGGTTCGAAATGTTCATCGCGAAACAATGGCGCAATTGCGAGGCGAGTTTGGTGAACAGTTAATTTCACGTTTCGGGCCGGTCAATTGGCCGCCTAGATCGTGCGATTTGACACCATTAGATGATTTTTTGTGGGAATATGTCAAGGCTAATGTCTATAGGGACAAGCCCGCTTCGATTGACGCACTGGAAGCCAACATCCATGCATTCATTCGTGAGATACCGGCCGATATGTGTGAAAGAGTATGCCAAAATTGGACTCAGCGGATGGGCTACCTGAGACGCAGCCGCGGTCAACATTTGCATGAAATTATCTTTAAACATTAAATTGCAAGGTTCAAACTATCGATTCAAATAAATATTTCATTACTTTTTCGAATTTTTTGTGTTTTTTTTTTAAAAAAGTTCTCAACCTCTTAAAAAATCACCCGTTATATAGGATCGGGTATATATTAAGAAGTTTGTCATAGACGAACTCTCGCTATTACTCACTTGTTTCCGCATTTTTTTTTTATTCAAAATTCATTAAACCACAATTCAGAATCTTCTTTCGAACACTATTATATATTTTTTTAAGGATTTTGGAGGCTTAGCCTCCTTCCATCCTATAAGTATTAAAAATAAATAAAGATTTCTTTTCGATTCCCAAGTTTAGGTATAACTCGCGCTAGAAAAAGCAAACTTACTCGCAATGCTCTGCGCTCAGGTTTTTGAAATCAATTTTTTGGGATCGTAAAATAAATCTTTAAAAATTTTGCGTAAAAACGAAATTTTAGAAAGATCTTTAAAATGTTAGCATAACCTTCTGCCGTTTTATACCAAATGAAACCAAATTTCATAACAGCCGGTGTTACCGTATTTGGTATCCATATACCTACCAGAATTTTTTGAAAAATAATTTTTGATAAGTTTTAGCTCGAGACGTTTCCGCTCAAGGTAAATATCAGAACCTGCTAAATGTTTAAAGTTTTCTATAGTTATCCCGAAAATATCTGTGTACGCGTTCGGGATAACGCAAGAGCAGAAACAATTTATACTCATATGTTTTTAAAAAATGATAAATCATGAGCGTTCAAAGCAATAATTCTTAAATTCAGGTTAGTACTGGTGGATTCGGAGCTACCTTCTTGCCGTTCACATAACTGCTGCCACATATCCTTCATATGTACTTACTTAAGGTGGCGCTACAGTCCGGGGTGGACCTGGGCCTCAGCCAACAAGCTTCGCCAGCCAGCTCTGTCTCTAGCAAGCCGTCTCCAGTTTCGCACGCAAAGTTGGCTGAGGTCCCCTTCCACTTGCGTGCGCCACCTGAGTCTCGGTGCTCCTCTACCGCGCCGTCCCTGCGGCATGGATTCGAAGATTTTCCGGGCCGTGGCGTTGGTGTCCATCCGCTCTAGATGACCCAGCCATCGTAGACGTTGTGTTTTGACTCTTTTGGCTAATTCGGTATCGCTGTACAGCCCGTACAGTTCGATGTTATATCTCCTCCTCAACTCTCCGTCTATGCAGACGGGACCGTAAATCGTCCAAAGAATTTTCCTCTCGAAGCCGCCTAAAGTGTTTTCATCTGCCTTTGACATGATTGCACCGCTTGAATTCATTGAACTATTTTTGTGCCGCATTGAATTCACTGAAATAATTTGTAAAAGCTTAAATGCACTGAAATTAATTTTGGAAACATTCTGCACCTAGTTTTACACGTTTTTTTTTTAATTAAAATTTCAAAAAAAAAAAAGTTTGTTCAAGGTGGGGAAATGATTTACTCTCTCGTTTCCGTTCTCTTTTACGACAATTCTGTAAACGGGAACGCTTTTGTAGTAACTTGTAGTAAAATATTTTAATATATTCTGAGATATCCGGGTTCGCGAACAGACGTAATAGCTTATAGTTCTTGATATGTGTGATTTTTTTTTTCAAATCATTTGGCCTTATAGCATCCGAGATAGTTGTGGTAGACGAAAAATTGTTTACGATTTTTTTTCGAAAATAGGTCAAAAACGCACTTCTAAAACTGTTTACACAAAACTTGTTTGTAGCCTTTGCTTAAGTTGTAGTTAATTTGTTGCCCAATATCGGCTTTTTGAATAAAGTGATTGAAAAGTTATGGCGTTAAACAAGTTGAAAACTGTCACATGTTTTCCATTTCCTCTTTCTCAACAATTTTCAATACTTTTTCAAAATTCGATTTAATTGTTAAAATTCAATATTTTTTTGGTGCGTGTTTGAATTTTCTTCTTTCTGGCTAAATTAATTTCCCAAATAAAGTGCCAAAACGATTTTTGTCTTTATACCATCAAAATTAAAACTGTATAAACCGTGATGTGCTTGTAAAAAATTGCCCTGGTTGCGTCCTAACTTTTTTCAGGGATTTTATAATTGTATACCATATTTCGTCTTACGATCCACCATTCAAAAGTCACAGGTGCAGACGGACAGATAACTTAGTGATACTATTATATACGTCCTTTTTCCATTTTTGGGCGGACCGTTAAAACATTTTTTCGTTTAAAATGCCATATTTAAAAGAATTACTTAAGAAAGGGTTCGTCATATCCCCCGACAAAATCAACTTATATTTTCGTGTAGAGCCTAATTGGAAACAAATCACAGTTAACTGCCTAAAAATTTAAATCATTGTGAATTTCTACCTTTCCTGGCGGCTCCACAATAAAGACACAAAAATGTTTAAATTTCCGCAACATTTTACTGGATGCCACGCTTTTCTTGTAGATGTTTGCGGCCACACGCAGTAATTACAAAGCGAGCGGAGCTGTCAAACCATTCCGATTCGTGTAAGCTCTTGCCTTTCAACCTAAGCCCGTTTGCTGGAATCCTCTTATTGAAGGCAAGACAAGCGTTAGGCAACATCATCTCGCACTCCTTTATGTCTGTTTCACTATATTACATACATCGGCATCGTCTACTTTGTATTTAAAAGTAATTTTTCACGTTTTCTGGCTGCTCGCTTCGTCCTTTCTGTTTCCTGAAAACGAAAAGCTTATATGTGTGAGTATGGGCGTATGTTGTACGACGAAGTGATGTTTGCTACTTATAATGCTGTTCTTGCAGTGCTAATATCCTTAATAGTTATTGATTGTCAGTGCACATGATGAGAATTTTAAATTATTCTTTTTTTTTCTAGAATTTTTTTCCCTTTGTCTCTTGTATTGTTGCAATATGGTGGTAGTTCTCTACACCCCCCAATGCCTTGTTTAACACCCAGCTGTCAGCAGGATGCTCCACCAATATTTAGTAGGGTTTCAGATTGTTCCTGTTCCTGAATATATATATGTAACTACCCACCATCTACAAGGAAGAAGTGGTATGTAAAATGTAAAAATTTATTATGTTGGTATATTCTCTTAGTTCATCAGAAAGTATCAGCATCACACTAACACCCTATCGGCGTTCGATATGCGCCTCCTCCACCCATCACATTCGCATTCTAATCTCATTTCGATTCTTTTAACAAATGGAATAGATGAAGAAGAGCATTATTTATCAAATTCGACTCGCGTGACGCTGTGCCATCGACGACGACTATAGCGAGTGTCCTGCGACGCTTTATTGGTGACATTTTACTGAAGGATATTGACTGACAAACGTTCTAAGATGCCTTACGTACAACAAGATTCATGATGGGTGGTGGTTGCTGCCGTGCTGTAGCAAGGTACGTGTGCTTCTGTCTTAGAAAGGAGAATTTAATAAAGTTGTACTCGTCAGGCGTTTACAAGTTGTCAATGTCACAGTGCTAAAGCGTGGTACGAAAGGAGAGGGAGCACGAAGTCATTCCGAAACATCATCAAATTAGGATTAATGGTCTGAAAATGATTTAGGCTGCTGTTGTAGTTGATGATCGTTTAAAGACGAAATGCGACATAATTTCAATCGTTAAATTTACAAAAGGTTAAGGTATTCATTATTCAGAAAAGACGACGCAGGGCGAGCTTAGTTTAATTGTTTTAGACATTTCAAATAGAGTCTATGGAAATCTGTTAACCAAATGCGTTATACATAGATTGTGTACGGGTGCTCCTTAGGACTCATTTTACAGTGATTGAGCTACAGGAGTTTCCTAAGGAAAAAACTATTAAAAAGGAGGTAACCAACTTTCTCAAAAGTTTGAGTGATAATTTTGAAGGTTTTATTACGACAAGACTAACGATTAAAGAAGGATCAAATCAAATTTTGATGGTTGGAAAAACACATTGGCTTCCGTGACCTCCCGTGAGGATGCCGTCGTTGATATGATGAATCCAACAAACTCGTCTTAAAGGAACAACATGAACTGTGTCACGGGTTTTCCCAGTTTTTTGTCTATAAAAAAATCCTTTAACTTTTTTTTGTCGTAAATTATGGAAACTGTGAATCTTGCGCTGACAACACTTATTATTTTCGAAATCTATTTCTGACGGGCAGGTATATTTACATGCTGCATTTATGTGCGATTACATGCGACTCAGTGGTTCCCAATTAGCGTTCTGAATACAGTTTCGCAATCCCTCCTTTCACTTCTATACATTGTGGTTCAAATGCCAAAATTGAGGTCCTTTAACTATTTCTTTTATTCAATCCGCTTAAATGCAAAAAAGAAATCGTGTTCGATACAACTGTTTATACTTTTCTACTGATAAACCATAACGAATCCTCTTAACTGGATATACAAAACTGAGAGTAAACTTCGATAACTTCGTAACTCATAAATTGCCTTATCCACTTAAAAACATTGCACAGTGAAACTTTTTTCCATTTTTTTTTTCACTCTGCCTTTTCGCTTATATTTGAGCATGAAAAAAAAACTAGGATAGAGGAACTGTGGCCAACTCAAAGTGTTAAAAATTCCGGATGCGAATACAGAGGAAAACTTTTGTTCTTCGAAAAGTTTTGCGATATTGGCTCCCGGAAAGTGAAGGTACGAAAATGAACTTTAACGAAAAAATCACGTCACCGGTAGGTTTCTATATCTTGACAATGTCGTCGGTGTGCATCTGGTGATATTTTTTTTTGTTCTTGGCAAAAGCAATACGCCCCTTGGCAGTGTTCAATTACGCTTCTGAGAAGTTGTCACAAAGTGAAATGCACTTTTCCACTGATCTGAAAATTTATCACTTATTAAGAGTTTGAAAGAGGAAATTCTTTGGTACGAGACTTTGCTTTGTAATTGTCTTTGAGGCAGCAGAAAAAAATTTGGCCTTATGACCATGACTTGTTCTTCAATAAAAGGTATATGGGAAATTTGACAGAAGCTATAGGTATTACAAATGTTGTGAATATGATATAAGCATTTTTAAACTGTTTTGTATGGAAATTATGTAGGTATAACTTTTCGGCCACTTTGGGTATATTGCTTTGAACAGACGCACCGTTGGACTTTTCACTTGTTTTTATTTCGTTTGTTAAAATCGAGTCAAAATTTTTAGGTTGTAAGTTGCAATTTTGAAACTTTTTTTTTTTGTGCGTGTAGCTTGCCGTGTAAGCATTATCTACATGGGTCAAACAAATTGAGTAAAGATCGCCATAACCGTTAAATCCAGAAATCTTTGAGAAATAGTTTTCGAAAAAGCTTTTTCGTTTTTTAGTTAAATCGTTGAAGTTTTAAATATTCGCAATATGGTTTAGTTTTGTATAAAATCTCAGAAGATGGACTTTGCCCATAATTTGTTTCAAAACTATACTTTAAACCACTTGGGAGATTTTGGGTATGACATGCGTTATTTTAACCTTCTTTGATAATTTTGTAAATTTCAAAACCATAAAACAATTATTTTAAAATTTTTTCAATTCCCGTTGTAATATTTTTGTTTTTTGCTTTTCTTAAATTCAATCGGCACCTGTTTTTGTGTAAACGAAAACAAGCTCCTTTATGTACTTCGTTTTAACCGGTCGTTCCAAAAAGGGAAAGAGGACCTTCTATGGTATCGCTAGGTGCGTTGTCCTTCCGTCCGTCGTCCGTTCGTTTGTTCAATCGCGTTAAAGCCTCCGAACGGCAAGGTATGGAAAGCCAAAGTTTTGTGTTCTTTCAAGCTGAGGAAATAGTCAGAGAACCCAAGGAGGTAAATTTTTTTAAGGACAAATAACGGTTTAGTTAAGGTAGTATGAAAGTATATATTTTCTTAATTTGTTTTTCATTGTAAATGAATTTAAAGGAGCAAGAAAAAATCAACTTTCATATTTCCAATGAGAGTGAGTGGGTACGCAACAGTCACAAATCTCGGAAAAATTCTGTGGATACGTAAGAAAAAATAAGCAATTTGACGTAACGTAAGAAAAAACTAGTGGTAGGGTTACAATTCGCTTGGGCGAATGGTTGGATACACCATCCCAATTGACCACTGTCAAGCTCCGAATTGTGTCATAAATCTTGGTTGTTAAATTTCAGTTAAGAATCTTCTCCCTAAGAAAAGGGCGTGGCATCCACCCCTTCTCAATAACATCGTATTTTTGTTTATATTTTTTATCAGAAGTGATATACAGGCTTGATTGCATTTTTACATTAAAAATTTGGCTTATACTTAAAAACGCCCTTAAAAGTAGGCGTGGTGAAAATTTATTCACTTGAGTTTATAGCTTACGCACATATCTGAACATTTATAGTGCATGTTTTTTGGATTTATAGCAAATATATCAAATAAAAACCGTTTATTAGAATGCATATTAAGTATGACCACGCCTACAAGGGCGCAGTATTCGCTTTTTTTTAAATGCCAATCATAATGCACTTAAGCGAGGATATCGCATACCAAATTTCAGCTTCCTGGGACAACTTTGATTTTTTATGCTGTTAAGTGGGCGTATTTCAAAAATGTTTACACTTGTACTGCTGTGGGACCTAGATAGAACAGATATCAAGTTTCAAGTTCCTAGCTCGAAATTTAAGGCCTAAAAGCTACCGGCAGACGGACGGACGGACGGACATGGCTCATTCGACTAACAATTCGGTCTCGATCATATGCCCTTAAGGTCTAGGGGGTCTACGGTGATTATTTCTCTATGTTACAAACTATGAATCAAACTTATTTATGCACCTCCTATCCTATGGGATGGGCTATAATGAGAGCGAGTTCTCATTTTCTTCGACAATTGAAAAAAGTGCACTTGCGCACTTTTTTTCTTATTTGCTTACATGTCTTCTGTAGTTGTCCTTATCACTCAACATTTATTTGCCTTCTTTATCTACCGATGACATTTTATCATTTTTAATGAGTAAAAAACTGTAGTGTCATAGCAGCATAACAGTTTCAGGTTTCATGGGAAAATGGATTAAATTTTTTTCAATACATTTTCAAGAAAAAAATTAAGTTTTTTGAAAATATTAAAAGTTTTTGAGAAATGAAGAGTTGAAAATGGATGTGTTGAGGCTATAAATTTTGAACCGCTAAGTGCACAAAGCCAATATTGAACACAAGTAAAACGCAACTTAAAGTAAGCCAAGTACTTAAGACACATTTTTGAAAAAGAATTGAATACCCCAGCATTTAAATAAGGAGCTTCTGTTACCGTATACGCAAAAATCGGTGCCGATAGAATTTAACACATCCAATGATAGCGCAGGTAGTTACGCTATTGGGAAAAGGTCCAACGGGAGCTGAAAAAAAAATTCTTAATATGTAGTCTTTTTATGGATTTGAAATTTAACCCTTTGAAATTTGAAATTTCTCGGCCTCTATCTCCTAAACGGTATAAAGTATAGCTTTGAAATAAAAAACGGGCATAGTTAATCTTCTTTAAACAAAACTATAGCGAACATCGAATACTTAATCAAAAACGTAAAAACATTTTCGAAAACGATTTCTTAATGGTTGCTAGACCGTTAACTATAATGACGATCTTATTTAAATTTGGCTTTGAAGTAGGGTAAAACCCCCCGTAACGAGCTTCCTCAAGAAAGTTTTGAGTTCGTTGTTCTTCTAAAATGAATTACTAAGTTATACGAAAAATAATTAATCATTTTAATAAAGCTTCATGTAGGTATTACTATTTGAAATTATTTATAACTTTATAAGTAGGAATGACTTGGATTCAATGAATTTTAATAAAGCAGAAAATGAAACATGCGCCAATTATTCGAGCACTTAGTATTCCAGTGACGAGCCCCCCATAATAGATCATTGCATGACAACGGGATAAGTACAAAAGTGCGTATAGAAAAGCTTCAATTCATGTGCGAGGTATGTAAAAAAGACCCTTACATATCTTCAATGAAATTGCCACGCCTCCGAAAAATTGGGCGCGATGTAATATATTTTTTTAATGCTTTATTTTGGGCTGAACTCCGGTTTTAAACTAAAAAAATCACTTTTCTTAAAGCAAAAATTGGCGGGGATATAGTACAGATACATATAGATACTAAGTCTAATTCTCGTCTAATTTTTTGTCACCTTTCATATCCTTGATGAATGAACGTTATTTTAAGTTAAAAGTGATTAAAAAATCAGTCCGTCTGTATCTGTGAAGGTTTTAGGTTTGCACAGACAAACTGTTAAAATTGATGAAAGCTGCCTACATTGGCTTCAGTGTGGGACAACCTCGAGTTCACATTTTTTTTAAAAAGACCTTTTGACCAATTAAACAAGGCAAAGAATTGAAAATTTATAGATATATAGAAATTAAAATGCATAAATTAAAAAATATACCAATTGTGGCTGAAAACCTTAAGGATGACAAAAATTGAACCGCAGCGCCAGCACCATCGACCATGCGCACTCTTATATCTTTAAAAACTAGATTTCGAAAAAATATTATATGACTCATACTTAAGACACCAGCTTTCTCTAGGTTAGGTTGTGTTGGAAGGGTTGTTTGCATTTAGCGCAAGTTCACGCGGCTTCCAGATTGGCCCATTGTGATTACCCTTGCAAGGTAGAGAAACATGGTTGCAGTTGGACATATGTCTTGCTAACTGAACCAGCCTGATCTTTTTATAAATCTTTTCAGGGGTAGTAGTGATATTGCTGCCAGGTCGTCCGGGCTATCAAAGAATTTGACTCGTAAAAAAGTAAGTCGCCGTTTTTGGAGAGTATTTTCTAAGTTTGTGCCGTACAATGTCGTAAGCTCCGACTTCTTTAAGGGGCATTTTTTTGGGGAAAAACTGCTGTTTTGGCTTAAATTATCTTTTTTAACACATTTCCTCACGGTCCTGACGAAATATGTTTAAGAGATTTTCTTCTTTGTCCACACCCTTTTTGAAGAGCGTGCCCTATATACATTATTGACTTCAAATTAATACATTTAGGCCAAAACATCAGGCCAAAAAGATTCAAGATTTGGTGTTTCTGGATGATTAAAGTCGGGTATCTAGAAGTTCGTTACAGACGAATTAGTGCACTTACTCACTTTTTAAACCATGCTTTTAGGCCTTAAATATTGAGCTAAATTTCGTACGTAAGCTTCACGTCATGCGAAGCAGTACAAGTGTAAAAATTTTTTAAATCCGCGCAGACACGCCCGCAATCGGTCAAAATGGGCAACTACCTCCAGAGCTTTCAAAACCGTAAGACGTCTTAAAAGGCTGAAATTTGACATTTAGCATCTCCTAGTGAATGTAAGTCACAAAATAAGAAGAATTGAATTGCTAAATCTACTTCAGTGTGCGTGGCATCTATTTCAAGGGTGAATTTTCAAATGCATTTTATGCAATATTTTTGCTCCAAATTAAAAAAATTCAGAAAAAGGTAATTTTAACTGGCCTTAAGCCTCATTTAGGCAAGCATGAAACAAACAAATTAGCAGGTAAGGTTAACGAGACTTTTAGTCAGATTTCGTTCATAAGCCACGCCGCCTTTTTGGGGTAAATTTAAATTAAAATGCATTTTTACGTACATTTAAGCGTTCATGCTGTTAGTTTGTAATAGGGACCACTCCCCTTTTCGAAGTTTTCACTACCAATAAAATGTTAAACCAGTGAGTAAGTGCTACAGTCTGTACGCAGAAGTAACAGTCCGTAAAACGGACAGTTGAATACCCCATCCTATCCCACATTGTAAAATGCTGATGGCATTCTTATTTTTTAAAATTTTTTAAGTAGTGCAAACTTCGAAAAGGGGCATGGTCCAACCGCTCCTAATAACAAACTATTGATTATAAGATATTTCCACAGATATTTCCAAGTTACACTTAAATGTACGTAAAAATGCAATTTTTTGGTTCAAATTCAATATTTTTGAAAAATCGACCCCTAAAAGGGGACGTGGCTTAAAACTTTGTGTTAACGAAATCTGGACTGAAGTCTAGTTTACCTAACCTGCAACTTTTTTTTGTTCTCTTTAGGCTCAAGGCCATTCGAAATTAAGTTTTTCTTCAATTCTTTCTCCAAATGTGGGCGTGGCCCAAAGTCTTGTATAACATAAATGTGAAACTAAGCGTTTTCTACATAAAACAATAAGCAATTTTTTTTTAATTTCGAGCAAAAATATTAAGTAAGCTGCATTTGAAAATTTACCCTTAAAATAGATGCCACGCCCACTAGAGGAGGCTTAGCAATTAAATTTGTCTTTTTTGTGTAACATTCATTAGGAGACGCTAAATGTCAAATTTCAGCCTTTTAGAACGTCTAAAAGTTTTGAAAACTCTGGAGGTAGTTGCACATTTAGACCGATTCTAGGCGTGTCTTTGAGCGGATTTCAAAAATTTTTACACTTGTACTGCTTCGCATGACATGAATTTTGCGTACGAAGTTTCAGCACCCTAGCTCAAAATTTAAGGCCTAAAAACATGTGACATACAGACGGGAGGACGGACGGAAGGACGGACATGGGTCATTCGATTCAGAATTCGGTCTCGATCATATGCCCTTAAGGTCTTGGGGGGTTCCAATATTATTTCACCGTGTTACAAACTATGTGACAAACTTAATATTAAAATTAGGGGAACAGTTGTTCTGTACAAACGTACAGACTGTACAGACTGTAACTTCTGCGTACACACTGTAGCACTTACTCACTGGTTTTCTTACGAATTCTAAATATCTATAGTTCGAGTTCAATTGTTATATGGATTTTGGTACACCTGCTCAAGAAAATAAAGGAAATAAGTATTGTTTTAACATTTGCTTTACCTCCTTATTAGGTTGATTATCCTGATGGGCCTCAGAGCATGCATAACAAAGCAAAATGATTCTACCTTGAAAAGCTGAAGAAGTGTGAAGATGTAAAGATGGAGGATGACTTAAGCAGAAGAGGCTTCGCTGGTTCTTTTTTCAGGAAGTTGTATAAACTCTCTTATTAAGATTCAAGATCCAATGAAATTGCTCAAGCTCCGTAATGCTCAAACCAATTTTCTTAAAATGTTCTTCTCTGCGCCGTCATGAATTTGCTTTCATTTATTTGTATCACCTCCTCCTGCTCAAATGAAAATCGTTATGTCGTATCTTTAACATTTCACGGATGCCTCCGTGATGCGAGCTGCCTCCCATAAAACCAAAGCGGCTCCGTAATTTGTTACCACAAATTGAATCGTTATTGGCCAAATTGCAGGAAAAACTCAACATCAACCAGAACACAATATGAGAGCCGCCCTTTTACCATTTATTAATAACTTCTCCCTCCCACCCCACCATCGCATACAAAATATGCTTTTATTCTTTATTCGGTTGCACACACCGCTGCAGCAATAATTTTTAATGTTGCAGAATAAAATTTTAAATAAAACGAATCGAGAAATGCTCCAACGACCGCAGTCGTCGTCGCCGTCAAGTGTAAAACCAACTCGAGCAAAAGATAAGAAATTTCCCTCTCGCTTTTCAATATACGAAAAAAATAGAACACTCGTGTCCTACGAGCACTCATAATATTCGAAACATTTAAAAAAGCCAGTTACCCCAGAATTCGCACCCTTCTACAAGGATGCACCCCACCCACCCATTGAAACACCGTGTGCATGTTGTAAGTGATAAAAATAAGAAGACGCAGCCAGAAAAATAAAATTCGAAATTTGTACAACAGTTGGGCGGGTGGTAAACAGAAAATTGCATACATTATACATGAGTCTACCTGAAGGATGGTCGTCGCCAGAAGGACTCAGCGGCGGCAGCGGAAGTACCGGCAAAACAAAAAAAAACCGAGCCCCATGCACAAAGACTCCTTGCTGAGCTTGAGTAAAAAGGAGGAAGACAAAACCCTTGGAGCTCATAAAAGCCGAACCAATGTGCAGAAGGTGAGATACAAGGTGTACCAGTGCCCTCGACGACGACGTCCAACGTTATACAAGTGTATAACAACGTTGGCATGGCGTCTCTTCTTCTTTTATCGCCATTACAAGACCGTTGGTTGCAAAATGATAGCCACCTTTAACCAGGCGTTTGTCCTTATTTCAATTTTTTGCCAGGCACACTGCTACCGTGTTGCAACGATATGAAGTTCTGGGCAATCCCTTAGCTAAACGCTCGGAACAAAGGTGAATGATTTTCTTAGGGAAAATTCATAAAAGCGGCATAGATAGCAAACACACTATTGCATATGTAGAGAGATGCTTGGGTACCATGACGCGGTTGGCTATAAGACCCCAGCCATCAGCAAGGACATCCCTTGTAAATCCCATTTTTCGAAAAATAAAAACCAAGCAACGAAAGCAAAAAGAAATTTCCAGCATAAGATGCTACTGGTAATAAAAAGTAACGAGCCAGAAACAAGGAACCAAAGGTGGTTGCTGCTTCTTCTTTCGAGGAGAGCTATACTAGTACTCCTGCCGCCAACACACCGTGTGCAATTCTTTTAATTTTTAACATTTTAATCCTCCCCGACCCAGCTCCACATTGCCACGCACTCAAATATGCAATCCAATATTCGGGCCAGGACTCTGGATGGGTGGTATGAGGATTCTTCAAATCCAAAGGGAACACGAAAGGTGTATAGCTTTGTACAATCTACATGACGTCTGGTACTGTGTGTTGTAGTGCTGGCATTGCAGCCAATTCGAAAGTGAATTTTGGCTTACGAAATGGCTTGTTGTGCTTAATTTCTCCAAATCTATTCCTTGCCTGCAATTGGCTTGCTAACCCGGGGAGATGTGTTTTGCCAAGGTGCGGCAGTAATCGGGGCGGATTCGGGCTAATTGGAAAATGGGGGGTGCATACACCATGGAGATGCCATTGATTTAAGCTAACAATTTGATTAAATTAGTATAAAGAGGGTTTGGTATGAGGTTAGCTTATTATAGAAATGAGGTGAGCAGGATATTGTATTGTCAGAGGGATTTGTTTCAAATGGTTCTTTCCAATGGTAAATTGGTACTGGATAGAATAATTTGGATCAAGGACGTCTAGGGAAAGAAAAACTTAATATAACTAGCCAGAAACTGCTCTAAGTATTAAGCCAACCGTTGAGGCACCGTTTACCGCAAGGTTGAGAGGGTAAGAGTAGGTACATCTACCTCCTGGCGAATTCGTCAGCTATTAGCAGTTTCAGTCCGTGTGACTTCAGAGTCTTATAGATCTTGATTCTATGCACTCAATAATGGAGACTTTGCGAATTGTGCCAACTACAGAAGCATTAGCCTTCTTAACATCGCATACAAGATATATTTGGTGTAGTAGAGTACCGCCTAGGCGTTCACAAAGGCATCATAGATAGTTTGTCAGCAATCTGATACGCCCATATCAGTGTGGTTTTAGACCAGGAAAGTCCACCGTCGATCAAATATTCACACTATGGAATTTTTGAGAAAACCCAAAAATTCCAACTCGAAATCCACCACCTTTTCGTAGATTTCGACAACGCGTATGACAGCATCTATAGAGACGAGTTATATGGCGCAATTTCTAGTTTTGGCATCCCTGGGCCTTTCCTGCAAACTCGTCAATTTTTGCAGGACAACGATGGAAATCTTGCGCTGTTCTGTTAAGGCTGGTTAAGACGTCACAGACCTCTTTTTAATGTAAAAAAGAATTAAGACAAGGCCATGTGCTATCATGTTACTTCTTCAACATCATACTTAAAAGAATTGTGCTGAGCGTCTGCGCTAACACCAGAGGCACAATCTTTTAGCAGTCCATAAAATTTATTGCATATACAAAGGATACTGACATAGTTAATCGAAAGAACATAGCTTTTTTTGAGATCAGCGGCTAACGAGGGAAAACCAATTATATGCTGTCATGAGGAAGAGACATACCACCCAACATCGATATATTTTGGTCGAAATACCAGCATAGACAGCTTTGACTTTGAGGTAGTCCCGGGACTTTATACACCTGGGTTCCGCCTTAAATTCAGACAACGACACCAGTCGCCAATCGCTGTTGTTTTGGGCTTAAAAGGGGATTGAGTAACAAAGTCCTCTCTCGAGCAACTAAGGTGTCATATGTAGCTGCAATTCATCAGCATACATTGTGTACTAAACAGTGTTTTACTGCACTTAATAGATTCTTTATGAACGCAAGAAACAGAAAAGTCACACTGCGGCAAATCTTGGAGAAAACCTAGGAATTCCAAATCGATACACACCACCTTTTCATCGATTTAAAGGCCGCGTATGACAGCATCTATAGAGACGAGCTATATAGCGCAATGCATAATTTTTGCAGCCCTACCAAACTCGTCAGTCTGTGCAGTATTCACGCTGTTCCGTCAAGGTCGGCAAAGACCTCACCGACCCCTTTGATGTCAAAAAAGGATTTAGACCAGGCGACGCGCCGTCATGTGTCTTCTTTAACATCATACTTGAGAGAATTGTGCAGAACTCCCGCGCCAACACCAGAGGTACAATTTTTCAAAAGTCTGTTTAACTACTCCAATACGCAGACGACATTGACATAATCGGAAGAGCAAAGCGTGATGCAAGTGAAGCCTTCGAGAGTATTGGAACGAAAACAGAGAATATGGGTTTAGCAGTCAATGAGGGCAAAACCGAGTATTTGCTCTCACCAAGAAAAGACACCCAACACCGACGTCTTGGACAAAACACCATCATCGACAGCGGGTAGGTAGTTAGGACTTTGTCTACCTGGGTTCCGCTATCAATTCAGACAATGACACCAGCGCTGAAATCAAACGAAGGATAACTCTTGCCAATCGCTGTTTCTTTGGGCTAAGGAGGCAATTGGGTAGCAAAGCCCTCTCTCGAGCAACTAAAGTGTCCATGTATAAGACCCTCATCATCCCAGTGCTGCTTTACGGTGCAGAAACATGGACCCTGTCAAAGGCCGATGAAAACAATTTAGGCTGCTTCGAGAGGAAAATTTTTCAGACGGAGAGTGGAGGAGGAGATATAACATCGAACTGTACGGGCTGTATAGCGACACCGACCTAGCCAAAAGAGTCAAAACACAACGTCTGCGATGTCTGGGACATCTAGAGCGGATGGACACCAACGCGCGGACCCGGAAAATCTTCGAATCCTCCCCCCAGGGATGGCGCAGTAGAGGAGCGCCGAGACTCAGGTAGCGCACGCAAGTGGAAGGGGCCCTCAGCCCCTTCCAGAAACTGGAAACGGCTGGCGAAGCTCGTTGGCTGAGGCACATGTCCACTCCGGACTGTAGCGCCACCTTAAGTTAGAAAGTAAGAAACAGAATAGACCCGAGGGGATTGAGCCATGCGGAACTCCGCTAAACATAGGGCAAATCCTCCCCTCCCCCAAGTTTAATTCTAATTGGAGTCACCTGAGGTACGGGCATACACCAAAACGGTTACCCTACATCAGCGTCTTAACGATGACCGGCAACGATCTTACCGTAAGCCACCCGCACTCTCCAATCCTTGGGGCTTTCTCTCACTTAAGGGGCAATAGTAAACAAAAAGATCTAAAGATCTAGTGAGACTTGACGCAAAGGGGGTAAATACCTTATATGTCCCCCATACCACCCGGGAATGTAATTAGTAGAATTCCTACAACAATTGCCATTCTAGCTATCTTTACACCCTCCCCACCTTATTTCAGGGTCTTTCCTAACAGAGCTGGACCGGTGTGGGCTTCTACTGCTTCGTTTGGTTTCGTCCTCCACCCCTACGGGATCACCAGCACATAATTCCCACTATAGGATAGGTTCATACTGTTTTGGTTAGCCCTAACTTCCCATTCCACGTCCCCTTCCGCCAAATTCTAACGTGAGTCGCCTGAAGTACGGGTTTATACCGAAGGCGGTTACCCTACATCAGCTTCTTGCCTGAGTATGCCCCCTCTAGCAAGGTTAAACACCCAATTCGGTTACCCTTGCACCTTCCCATCCTCAAGGATAATTCTTAGCAGAGAAGCAATTGGCATGGACTCATACCGTAATCGGTTGCCCTTGCCGGGCTTTTCTCACGTGGAAACCATTCCTCACTGAGCTCACATCTCCCTGTCTTGGTAACCCCTCAACTTCAAGCTAACACCCCCCCCCCCCCCCCCAATCTGATCAACCCCGTCCCTTTCATCCTCTCAAAGCAAAATACCATCTGGAGTCCAACAGTTACGAGTCCACCCTTTCTTAAGGAAGTCTCTCACGGTCTCTCTTCTGGTTCACGCCGAAAGGGTTACCCCCAGCCTCTATTACCCCCGGGTAAGTTTCCAACCAATCAACAATTGATTGGAGACCTCCGGTACAGGTTAAACACCGTCACTGGTTGCATAGACCCGCTCCCATCCAAACGGGTAGTCCCCAGGCTGGTAATTCCAGTCCTACAAGTGGTATCACAATAGACTTTCTTTGGTCTAAGTGTGCTCCTGCCTAGCGGAGGCAGCCACCCAACCTAACCTAACCTAACCTTACCTTACCTAACAGGGCACTTACTATTTGAATTTAATTATTATCTGTTGTGTGATTTATTGCAACCCTCAAGTAATATTAGATTGCAAAGTAAGGGAGAGTGGGGTTAGTAGATTAGAAAAATGTTTTCCTATTTTTCTTTTTTTTTTAATTATGACAGGTATTCAAAAGCTAAAAATAACATCGAAAAAGCGTCTCTTGACCTTTATAAAAGTGATCGTTTGACTAACAAAAAAGTTGTTTAAAGCAGTCTTTTCTTTTTTTTACAAAGCATTTTGCGTGGGTCAATTGATCCCTTTGCTGAAGTTAGTCGACTCACGCTAAAGTAGAGTCTTAAAACTTAAATAAAGTTAAAACTTTATAACTACAATAATACGACAGGTTCTTTACCGTTTGATCCAAATTGCTTCTTTACTAAGTTAACAA
Organism: Neoascia interrupta; assembly: GCA_947623515.1. Lineage (NCBI taxonomy): Eukaryota > Metazoa > Arthropoda > Insecta > Diptera > Syrphidae > Neoascia > Neoascia interrupta. The sequence goes on along the minus strand of OX392462.1, from coordinate 172,938,358 downwards.
CTAACCGATTCAGAGTTGGTTTGGACTTTTTTGCATAGTTACTGAATAGTACTAGAACTAGCAGTACATTTTTAATTTTCGTGGTGTAGTCATTTGTCGGTCTTTAAAAACGTATAGACTCAACTTGCCAAAAAATAAGTTAGCCACCAATTGGCGATCAACAAGATTTTTATCACGAAAAAACAAAAAATATTAAGCAACAAACACTCATTCCAACAAGTTCTGAAAGTTTACCTGCCTACCTAAATGGGAAGAAGTTTTTTACTATGTCTCCACCGACAATTAAAAGAAGATTAGTGGGAGACGATTAAACATAAATCCTTAAGTGGCTCCATCGGACAAATATAAGATTCATTTGACACGAAAACTCTGTTTCTGTCATTTTGGCTCTCAAAAGAGAGTGGCGATGTCATTTCCCAGGAGCGAAAAGCGATTTCCTCAGTAAAAGTCACAATAAAAAACTTACTTGTGACAGATCTGTCGCACAGAGACAGTTTCAGTTTCCTTTTTTGATTCTCAAACTGTTACAAAGGTGCAAAAAATAGGTTTGTGAATCACTCAGGATTTATGAGAGGATTTATTTTTAATCGCTTGTCGAGAGGATTTATATTTGTATGGCAAATCGCGTGATTTGTAGAGGATTTAATAAAGATTTATATTAATCGAGGATTAGTGCTCGGTGGAGACATGGTATTAGCTGACAAAAAAAAAAAAAAAAATTAAATAAGGAGAAAACAAAAAAAAATATTTTTTGTAATAGCAAATGGTTATTTTCTTTAAAAATTTTTGCCAACACGTGCACACCAGACCAGAGACTAAGGAAGGCTAAGCAGGTAGCTGTGTAGTTCATAAACACAGGAATTAACATGCACTTTATGTCACTCTTTTGAAATAAACGCCAGCGAATCGACTTACCCCTGCACCCAACTAGCTCCCGTTTCCTTTACTACTTCGGGCGTATTCCCAAAGTTTAAAAAAAACGGTGCTATAAAGGTGTTATAAGCTCTTGAGCATTTAAAGCACTCTAACTGCAGTGTTCGGAGAGTTTATAGCACCACGATTAAGAAACTTATGATGCTTCCGAAAAAATTTATACTTATGGTGCAAACGTTTCTACGGCTACTTTTATAAGAATGTAAGTACGCCAATGCATATGGTTCAAAAGTGGGTAAGGCAGCTTCACAAAAAAAGTTCAACTTCGTCTACGTCCCACTACGATACCTACGTCTCGGCTTACAATTTTCTTTGAGATCACATTTGCTTAAAAAAACTATTCGGGAAAAATTATTTTTTAGTTTTTTCCAGCTTTGGTTTTAAATGTAGCTGCGGTATGGCACTACTAAAATTTATAATCTCTTATTTTATTCTTTAAAGGCTGTTGAGCTGCTAGACGAGGAAAATATTCAGTAAATAATGAGCCAAAGCTTCGCTTTGTGGTCTAGTCAAAACTTCAAATGAAACTTTGAAGCCGAAGCTATGTGATGTTAAATAACAATGAAATGTAAACATCAGGCGGAAATGGAGCCAAAACTTCTTTATGAATCACGCTCTATGCACGGCGTTGTCAACAGATCTGCTTCTCATGTAAGCATGCTGTGACTTTGACGTTTTAAATTTACTCTACCTTCGAATAGCATAATCCATAGGAAGTTTTGCGTTAATAACTAGAAAATTAGTTGCATATTATATCCCTTTTATGGATCTTATAAATGCTCCTTTTAAGTGCACGCCAGTTAAAACTGAACACCATCCATTTAGAAAACCATTCACGTTGTTTCTATATGGTGCGTAAAAAACATGCAAAAGGTACACAATCTGTCCTTAATCCTCTCACGATCTGATGTCTCGTGTGTTTCATTAACAGACCACACAGACACATACCGACGCCTACGATTTAACACTTCACACATACCCGATTGCCCTATAGGTGTGCATGTACCTACATATTTCGAACACAAAAATTTTCCAAACTCTTCTAGTCCCTATAGGCACTACACAAGGCCAAAGGTTCTAGTCACGCTTTCAACAATTCCCCACAAATCTAACCAAAAACCAAGCAAAGTGCCATGCAGTAAGCCTACACATGGGAGACTTCCACAGTCAACACCACATAGAGAGCGAGTGCTCTACAGGAAGTTGAGCGAGTGTCCTTTTTCAGAATTGACCATCAGCAGGTACTGTGCAGTGCCCTGTCATCAAGATACAGGAGTGTGGTAAAGGAATCACCCAAATGCTGCTGCTTTTGTGGTTCGTCTCCATTTGCATATTACGCGTTGAAAATGTCTTCCATCGCGTACTCTTGCACAGAGGACCAGAGGAAGTGTCCTGTTAGATGAATACGACTACCAATGGTGTCTAGAATCCACCACCAATTTTTGGCCGCATAGCTTGCAATTTACACTTAGTGGGAAAGAGTGCTCTTCGTGCTTCGGCTTTTCGGTCCATCCGTTGGTATGATGAGGCGTATAGTAACAGTTCTTTTGTTTGTTACCAGACCCACGCCGCCCCTGCAGACAAGAGGGATCCAATGGCCTTGTACTCTGTATAGAATACACTGGACAGGATACAGCAGCGAGGTCGCCTTTGGAACTGCTCATCTTGCATTCCTTTGCCAAGGATGATGCTGCTTAAGAGCATCGAATTACATATTCAAGTCGCGATCACTTCACAGGGTTTTCGTCTGGCACGTGAAGAAGATACGGCTACATGACGATGATGATGATATGATGATGACGATGATAATGATGATGCTGGTTCTGCATGCACAGCAGAAATTCAATTTGATTCGCACTACGGTGATGTATTTCTTCGCCAGAGACAAGAACGCTGTAGAAGAGCGGGTGCATAGTGAAAATAAAAGAAAATTCAGTTTTCCTTTGAAAAACATCTTCAGAATCTTTGCACGATTTGACTTGGCCTCAGTCACACAATCAAAACGGAAAGGCAAACCCGGAGACCAGGCAATTGAGGTTCAGTTGCTGCACAAACACTAGAACCTAACTAAACAACTCATCGATTGTGGTATAGCTTCGTCATCGTCACCGCCTCCGTATAGCCGCAACTGACAGCGACGTCGTCGTCGCCGTCGTAGTTCGTCGCAGCGGCATTGCAATCTGCAAGAAAATAAATTGGAAAAAGTTTGCTTTTTCTGCTTTATAGTCTGCTACTTACAGTGTGTCTGACATGCCAGGGACTTGTCAATAACCCAAGCACACCCCGTTTTTATTAACAGATCCTGATGTAAGCCATGCGGGGTATTTTGAAAGTTCAAGGGCTCTTGAGCTATCATAAAAAATGTCAATACAGAGGTTCGTGGGGAAATGAATTGTCCGCGACTTCCTCGTCGACTATGATATTGAGACTATTTCCTGGAGATTGAAATTTTGTTAATCGGTACGATAAGAAGGTTTTGTTAGTTAATCGCGGACTAAGAGCTGTAAAAAGGTACTGTACTTAATACGAATTTTCGGTATTCTAGTGCTTCTCAGCTACCGAAGTTTTCAACAACTTTTAAACTTTGCCATTACAAGAGATTTTTAGTGAAGTACAAAGTAGTTCAAAGCTGTCCTGTTTTCGTCCGCTCCTTGAGCTTTATTGAGACTGACAGGCCACGTCCGTCTGTCAGTCCATCCATCAGTATGTGTGAGGGTTTGAGGTCCACAAAATCAAGTTTGAGAGCCGAAACTTGGAGCACGGCTAGGTAAAATCCGCCGACGGCCTTTGACGGCCGGTACGTTTGAAAGTTGGGTACCCTCTAAGTTTAACGAGGCATAGGAGCTCAGATTTTGGTATAAATATTCAGAAAAAAAATTATATGACAAATATAAATGATTTTGGCGTTTTTTAAGTTTGTTTTATACCAAGTTTTGAGCTCCGCCTACTTTTAGAGGGCGTTTTTACAAAACGCTGTCTTTTTGCCTTTGTTTTCGTTTTAAACACTTTCTGACGGTTCTAACGAAATAAATTCAAAAAAAATTTCTTCTTAGTCCTTACAACAAGAAGCTCGCATTAGTGAGCTTGCTTAGGGGTCACACACATTCGCATTCATTTAAGAAAAACGAAACCCATCCATTTTCTTACAATTCATCTAAAGCAGGTTCGCAATGATTAAGATACGCAATTCGTATCGAGTTCGTTTCATTTAAGTAAATGGGAGTGTGAGCTAAGTTTACTATCTGTTTCACGAAAATGAATGTTTGCGAATGGTTCTCAAGGCAATGAATGTTTTGAGTGGCTCGCGCAATTCTCTTTACTTGCAGGAATGAAGATCAGAACGAAATAAATTGCAAAAGATACCTAGGTCGAAAAGGGCTGGGAAATTGTGAATCTATTCCATCCAATCCTTAGCTCGTGTATCATTTTAAGACTAGCGAATGATTTGTTGTTATTTCGAATGCTTTGTGAGTGAACATATTGAGTGTGAGCCTATTGCGCCTTCAAAGATACGTGAGTCGGCCATAATTTTATGCATGCTTCACACTTGATGCGTGAGACTGTGAATGAACAATTTCGTAACTATGTTTGAGAAAATTCATGCAGTTCTATAGTCCATACCCATTTTGGAAGGCGTGACCGATACACATAATTGACTTCCAGTGCATCAATTAAGGCCAAAAACTTCAATAATTTGTGTTGCTTCGTAGATAGGGTCGAGTATTTAGAAGATCGTTACAGACGAACTCACACTTTTTCCCTTGTTTAAATTCGGAATTCAATGCGGTCGCCTTTATTTAATTTAAAGCAGCTCATGTTCTCATTTGCTGCACACACTGTGATGCCCTTCGAATTTTTCCATCATTCTGTTGTGGCAACACTAAAGATATCCTCCCAGCATGACAAGCCAATATAGGCAGGCCATAATAGTTGAAATTCATGGCTGGCGTCTTTTCGAGTCAGCTTTATAGTGCATATATATGTATGCAGTATTCTTTGGTAATTTTTCTTTCCACGTTCTCAGAGTTTCCCACTTTATGCTTGCAAAATTTAAACGGCCTTTGTGAACGTGTTAAGCCCCATGAAGTTGATAATGATGTCGATGATGAAGGAGTTTGTTTTTTCTTCCTTATACCAATCTGGCACTCTTCAAGTGCATCTTTTAGGCGTGCAAAGTCATCGAAAGAGGCCAACTGGTATAGCGTAGTGTGATATAACTTTATGTGTACCCCCATCAGCCACTGTGGGCTGAAAACGCGGACGGAATACGGAAACCAATTTTTCCTACTAAATTGTCCTTCAACTTTGCATCGAGTCGTAGCCGCATCAACACATGCACCCAAACCCAATACCTAAAGAGTATCGAGAAAACTAAAGTTCGTTTTTCTTTTGCATCAATGAGATTTTGCATGAATTGCAGAAAAAATGCGTTTTTAAAGAAGTTGAAGGCTTCTGATGACCATCACAAGGAAGTCATTATAATTTTCTCAACAGCCGAAATTTTTTAAACGAAAACAGAAGTATTTATCGGTCCGATGGTCTAGGACCGAAAAGCAGACTTTTTGATCAAAGCGCGGATGATAAAGCAATTTTAAAAATTAAGTGAAAGAAACGTAACAACACCTGTTATAATCACAGGTTAAAAATTTAATAAAATCAAAAGCACCGAGTCAAGCAATCAACGGTTTTGGGCTCTTAAAAATTCGGAAAAATCTTTGGAAGTCTTTAAGTTTACTTAATCAAGCAGAACAGTATGCACAGCGATATATACTGGGGCTCAGGTGGCGAAAAACTTAATAGCTTGCTATTGACAAAGATGCTTGAAAAAAATTATTTGTTCAGGCCTTGGACCTTATATTTACTCCTTATGTACCATGAAAGAACAACAGAGTCACATGCACACTATATCCCTTTTCTAAATGTTCCTATAAAATTCTGTTCTACGAGAACGTCTAAGCAATTTTCGAATTTAATATAGAAGTGTTGTAAATTAATCAAAATACAAATACCGTGTTGTGGAAACTGAAGTTAACTGCTGACAGCCTTCTGAAGCCATCGCAAAGAAAAAAGGACAATGAGTATTCATTTAAGCACATTGACGTCGTAGCGCCCACCATGATTTATTAAAAAACAAGTGAGTAAGTGACAAACTTCGATACACCCGACCCTATATACATACCGTGCTACACCAAATCTTAAATTTTTTTGTCCCGAATTACTATATAATTTGTATAGGCCATGCCCCCAAAAGTGGTTCTGGGCTTAAAACTAAAATTAATTTATTGTTATATCGTAAGATTCATCCCAAAAAACGTTAAAACCGAAAATTATATCGGAAAAAACAGTGTTTTCCTAACAACGCCCCCTAAAAGAGGGCGGAGCTCCAAACTTTGTATGGACCAAAGTTTGCAAATGGTCATATCTTTGATATTTTTCATATAATTTTTTTCGATTTGAACTCAACTTTCCGAGAAATCGGGTTTTTAAAGATCTTACATGTTAAAAGTGGCCATGGTCGATATTGTGGGCGGTCCAATTTCTGCCTTGCCAAGTACCAAGTCAGTACCAAAATTTAAGTTCCTATGACTTGCCTAACTTGACCTTAAGGCATTTTGAAAGAAAATGTGTAATAGAGGTTGTCTCACATTGAAGCCAGTAGTGGGCGTGGCCGTTGACGGATTATGTCAAATTGCACGCTTTGTCTGTGCAACAGAAGATCCAATCCGTGTACCAAGTTTCAGCTATCTAGCTTGATTCTGAAGACCTAAAACCCTCACACATACAGACGGACGGACTGATGGACATGGCTTAATCGATTCACCTGTCGCTCTCGATCATATTTCTAAGAGCTCTTCAGGGTTTTCGGTAATTTTTTCACTGTGTTACAAACTATGCATTAAAATAAATATACCCTTGGTCGGGTAAAAATTTGGCTGGAAGTCTAGTCTTTCAGATTAAATTTAAAAAGTATCTCAATCCGCCTACGGACACGCCCACTACAGGCTTGTATGTGCGACCATCTATAATTTTAAGAAAATTTTTTTCCAAATTTTAGCTGTGTTATAATGGCGCTAGCGCATTCATTTTTGGTATGTAACATTGCCTTGTAATTGTCTTTGAAGTAGCCAACATTTTTAAGCCTCTTCGTGAACCACACCCAATTTTTAAGGGATTTTAACTTAAAATGACTGTTTCAATAAATATAAATGAAACTTGACACAAAATTATATGACAAAAGTTGTAGATATTAGCATTTTCTAACTTTTATGCACATTTTATGTGTACCTCGGCCCACTTTTGTGGGCGTGGCGTTAAAAAAAAGTGATTTTTTTAGTTGAAAAGCTTGAGTTTTAGGCCATGCAACCACCTAGTATAAAGCATTCAGCAGTTATATTTTTATATCCCGCCCACTTTTTGGAGGCGCGGCAGTACCATACCAGTTTTCTTTTTGGTATGGTCGGGTATTTTGCAATCCGTCGCAAAATAATTTTTCCTAATTTCATAATAGATTTTCAAAAAACTTGAATATTTATTGAAAACCGGGTTAAAGGTGGGCCTGGTACATTCTCGCGTGAATTTTTCGTCTTTTGGCTAAAGACATTTCCAACGCGTTTTACCAAAAATTTAGGTTCTGACACTATAGCTAAGGTTTGATTTAAGTGTTTTTTTTTGTAAATGGAGGTTAATTGGAGTTGTTACACATACAGGCCTATAGTGAGCATGTATGTAAACGGATTCGACTAATTTTCAAACTGAACCTGGTGCAATGTCTCTCGCTTAAACTCAAAGGCCTTTAAAATACCTACAAACGGGCGGCCGGATGGACGAATTAATCTCCAGTCAATCTAATTCTCCAGTCATCGGTCTCGATCACATTAAGCTTAATCTACCCTGCGTCGGTACGGTGTAACGCCTACCGCAAAAAGTGCGTGCACTTTTCGGAGCTGCTCCATCCTCAACAGGTGGCAATCCCACTGCTGACAAGATTAGGGCGGAGAATAGTCTTTAACAGTACCTAGATGAAGTCATTATTGTCGCGATTAAATCGCTGAAAGTGTTTAAGTCTGTTGGAGCTGATGAAATCCAGCTAGAAATGTTTAAGGCAATGGGCGGGAAAGCGGGAAAGCACCTAGAGATTGGCCAACAGGAGTTAGAGTACTAATTTGGTAAAAAGGGGACAAAAGAGATTGCTCTTACTATAAGGTTATATTTCCCTTAAGTCTTCCAGGAAAAGTATTCGCGAAGGTGTTGGAAGCGCCTTTCAGAGCTCTTATCTGGCCATTGTTTCGGGAACAGAAATGCGGCTTTCATCCCAGCAGAGGCACAGCCCATCAGCTTTTTGCTGATTTAAGATAATTCTTGAGAGGGCTTTGAAATATGCCCAACCGGTCTACACGTCTTTTGTAGCTAGATTTGAAAAACGCCCATGAGCGGGTTCCTCGGGATTAGCTCTGGAGAGTTTTGCAGGGGTCAGAAGAGCCCCACTCAGTGCATACTGGGCCATTAAGCCTTTGAATGGGGACTTCAGAAGCTGTGTTCGAATCCCATCCTTTTGATGTGTGCGTTGGACTTCGCCATGGCTGTGTTCAATCGCCTCTCCTTTTTCATAGCATAATATGAACTGGATGGTGAACCGCAGTCTCGGTGAGGAATCTTTCTGTCTGGCGCCAAGATAAACCATCTGCTTTCCGCAGATGATTTAGCCATCCTGGCATCGTCCGAGAAGGAACTTCAGCGAGCACTGGATGGGTAAGCGGCCATCTGTGTTGAGCCTGGGAACGTGAGCAAGTCCGAAGTGATGGATGAACTAGTGTGCAGTGTACCCTACGCATAAATGGAATCCCATTGAAACAGGTAGAGAAGTTTTAGTATCTTTTTTCACGAAAGATGGAAGGAGTAATACTTAGTTATCCTGTAGAATTGGCCAAGTTGGGCCAAGACGGTAAAGGAACTGCGCCAGGCGGTCATCAGGAAAGCTTAGTTTGGAGTGAAAGCAAAGATCTTAGCTTTTAGTTCAGTTTTCGTTCCAACCCTCATCTATGGTCATGAAACTTGGGTAATGACCGAAAGAATTAGATCGCGAGTATAAGCTGCAGAAATGATGTTCCTGAGATCCACTACTCTTAGGTATAGAGTGAGAAACGTCAGTATTCGTAGGAATCTTAATGTTGAGCAGCTACTTCTGCGAGTGTAACGATCAATTCGTCGATGGTTTCGACACGTTGTTCGCATGCCCCCGAGAGACTTGCTAGACAGGTTATGTTAGCCGAGATGAGAGCGCGTCGCCCGGCTGGTAGGCCAAGAAACAGGTGGTGGGATCAGGTAAAGAAAATCTTCGAGACCCGTCTGGAGATCGCGCCTGTGTCTCTTGAGTTGGTGGCGGAGGATCAAAAAAAAAAGGAAGGACCATTTACCTGTCCTTCTAAGGATAAGCAGCCAAAGAAATTGAATGTGAATGAAAAGGGTGTAACATGTGTTGGGTACTGCTCTTGGACAATCAGATGATATTAAGCAGTTACTTTACATGGATAGGTAAATCTAGGCAGCCCATGTGGCGCATTGGAGCAAATATATTGAACAGACCTAAGAGTACGCACTTCATGAGAAAGCGATTTTTTGAGAATAGGGTCTACTTAAGAAAGGTGAACCTAACCTATACACGACTTTGAACAGCACAGTTGACGTAGAATCGAAAGAAGTGTGCTCCGTCAGGGCGAAAGTCAAGCATTTAGGACATCTCATATAGTCCCGGTCCCGCTTTACGGTGCACAAGCATGGATCCTGCCAAAGGCAACTGAAATGCATGGACCATGGTTAGATAGTTTCAAGAGGAAAATCATTGGGTGATTTTTATTAGACCTGTTAGCATAGATGGAAATTGGAAGCAAAGATTCCAAAAGATTCCACAAATGTCCATCATCAATGGATGATGGACATTTGTGCCTTGGTGCGGGGATTCTTTGAGGCCAATCTACAAGGACGTCGAAATAAAAAAGCACCAAAACCCAGGTGGCACACGCCTAGGGAAGCGGACCACAGCAAACATATCTGACTGGCGAAGTTCGTTGGTGTAGCCAACCCGGCCCCTAACGAAACCTAAGCAAGTTATTATAGGCGCTCTAGGCTTATGACTTTGATATGAGCAGAAGAAATTGGTACAACATACTTCAGCAAAGTGCCCTACCTGGCTGAACAGCCTTATCTAATTTTTATCGGTACACCGAAACTCCTTACTCTAATACGGGCAGCAAACTACTTCCAAAAATACCTTGATACGATCCGAAATTAGTCTTACCAGTAGCTAACAGGTTACAGAGGCAACTAGTTGCTTGCAGGGGCGACTTATCCGAACCAAGAGATGGCGTGAGCTGAGAGATTGTCTGATCCCAGCGGCACAGTGGAACTCTTTTTATAAGCAAAATGGTTAAGGGCAAAGCTAATAGAAATCCTGGATATAAGATCCCAGATGCTGCTTTTGACTTCAGGGTCAAAAATTCAGGATATTTTACTGGAAGTGTACGATAGTCGGTTGGGGATCAACAAAACGCTATAAATGATAGGAAAACTTTTATTTGCATAGTTTAAAAAAGGGAGTGAGAGCTGCTGCTAAAACTGCACAACGTGCGCCATCGATAATGCTGGCTGTTGCTGGAAAGTGTTTACCGTTGTCTTTACGGTTTATTTCAGCAATATTGGCCTGGGGCTTTTGCCATGCCAAACCAATAAGCTAAAAAAATCATCTTAAATTCGGATTTCCCATTTAAGACCCGAATGCAGGAGGTTTAGGCTGGATTTTAGAAGGAACGTAATGTAATAATTGCGAATGACCACATGAAGGCAAGAAGCATTGCAAGAACAACACCGGAATTAATAAAGTTCACTCATGTTGATCGCCTGTGTCGCTAGCAGGGAAACAATGATGATGTGCTTGCTCGAGATGAACAAAACTGGGAGGGGAACAATGTGATGGGATGTGGCAACTAATTTTGATATTTTTAAGAGGATGCTGGTAGGATGAAAGTTTGATCACCCACATAAAATTTCTCAGATGTAATGTTCTTGCAAGTGGTTATGAGGAACGCTTTAGCCCGGCGCAAGCTAGCCATTATTTTATCTGATTTATAGCTGTTGTTGTTGACCAATCATTACTTGCTTATGGCATCAGCGAGTCATAGTATCGTCACGTCTTCCGGTTGTCTTAATTTCAGGATTCGGCCATACACATAATATTCAACAGCAACAGCAACAGCCATACCACTAACTTTTCGCTGTTTGCCGGAGAGAACCCCAATTTCGTTTGCAACGGCGACTAACTGGAGAGGCATTACTTTCTCAGGGTTCTATCCTATTGCATTAAATAAACCTTTTAGCTTTCCTTTCGTGCTTTCGAATTTTCAGGAAATACCGCTTTTCAATTAGATGTCTTAAAAAAAAAACGGACAGCTCCAACTACCTGTACTTTAATATTTAACTACCCTAAGAGCTAAAGCAGATTTTGGCCCACTCCCTATTAACTTAATAAGCTTATCCGCTCCGCATGCAATATCCTTTATTCACCACCACTACTAGCTTAACTCTTTGTTAATTAACTCATTCTCGGTCACACATACCTGCAGCGCTACATTTGCATCTATAGCTATAGGCCCAACAAACATCAAGGAACCAGAGGTGTTTTGTCACCCTATACTATAGCAGACTGTCCTTCAGTACATTTGCATGGACAGCATCATACACAGTCATTCGTTTGGATCGGAGATAGGCAAATATAATCCGAACAAGATACCATCTCCAAACCTCATTCCATCCATTGGTTAATTGTGACCAAAAGGGTACAGAGCGCTGGTCAAGGACTCGCTATATGCGAAGGGCCTAAAACCTGCTCATATGTAGGCGCTACTTTTTTGTTTGCATAGACACCCGACAGGAGTGTTAATTGCCTTGTCACTTATCTACGTTTTATGCTAATTATGCTTGAAGTGGTCCACTCCCAGCCCCATATACTATTCCTACCTCTGACCGTCGGTCGCACATAACCTCCTCCTTCCTTACACTCCATTGGAAAACCGAGCTCTATAGAATTTTCTTCATTTGCATCAAATATGACCACCACCAAGTGGGTGGACAGAAGCTATAGCCGAACTCGGAAAGTGGCAGCTCGCCTGTCGTCGTTGGAATGCATTATCATGTAGGATCGAACTTGAAAGGATAAATGGCCAAATGAAGCCATTCCGCATGCATGCACCTGGGGACAACAAAGACACATTTCGGACGAAAATCGTGGGTTGCGGGGCGAAAAGGACACTCGCTCCCACGTGAGGCTCATATATGTGTGAATAGAGACAATGTTAAAACCGAAAAGGACTTCACCTCATCTAATACGTGAACTGTGTGAGTACCTAATTTTTTTTTTTCCTTCCGTCGCTGCAACGATAAGGGACTTCATCTGTTGGAACTTGCTACGCTGTTGCTACGTGTCCAGTCACAGTCTCATTTCTGCTTCTCGACCTTAAGCAGCGAGACATCACAATGTGAAAACGAAAAAATCGAATATCGCCAGGATGGATCAAATGGACCGGGAGATGTGTGTATGTGGTGTGCCGGCTAGCAATGGTCTAATGCGACCACATGGGGGATAAATGGTAATCCTTCATTGTCCTTCTTTGGAGGGATATACGCGAGAGAATAGCACAAACGTGATATAGCCGGAGTAGGGAAAAAAAAATGCTGGCAGAATGCGAACTCCCCTCACCATGTCTGGCCTCTGCCAAAGGGGACACATGAGCGACTTTGGGGCACTTGTTCATGCCACTATATGGCGCTCTCTGTCATTTGGCATCGGTAGCAATAGCAAAACCAAACACCACCAAGAATTGGGGAGGTTTTGCATTTCAATGGTTTTTGCCTCGTTACAAGATTTTAACCAAGGACTTAAAGGTGTAATCGGATTTGGAAAGTTCTTTTATACCAACGAGGACGTCCTTGCTGCATGGGAATTCATACCGGAAATGCAGCAGCTGAGAGTGTTACTTGAGTCTCGGTGGATTTTATGGGGTCCTCTGTTTTTTCCCTTGTTACGTCCACAAACGTCGAGGGGAACGAAGCTTTAAATGCATACAACAGATCCTGATACAATCTTTATTTGCATAGGCAGCACGTCTCGCACAGTAGTTATAAGGACATGGTGGCTACAAAATGGAAAAAAAGCTGGCATATCCTTTCGCTTAGTTGTACCAATAAAATGGTGGGCCATGTGCGGGTTCTACTGCCCAGAGGTTTCGTTGTTGCACATGTTACCATGGAGAATATAGTTTGTACATGCGAATTCAAGTTATACAAGAGAAATTATTTTAATTCAGTCATTGAATGGGTTTTAATTGAATATTTATCTGCAATTCATATTGAATTACATTGAGAGCACAAGGGACTACCACGGTGATAACGAAATAATTCTGTCCTGATCTCTGTACTGGTCTCAGTCTCGCTTGACTTGAATATACAAAGTTTTATGTGGCCTTGATATAGTATCATGAAATCAAGTTTTTTTTGAGTAACAAATCCCCTACAATCAAAAAGGGGCGTGACATAAGTCCCCCTATCGGCCTCTGCAAGGTCGGGGTTAGGATGTCATTGAGAGTTGACTAAAATCCGCCTGAAGAAGTAGTCTTAGTGTTGAAACGGATGCTGTCGATGCTGCTCCATTTGGGGTAACATTTGATAGCAAAATTTAAACGAATAGATAAATCTGAATGTTTAATAAAAATCCAGAAGCGTCTGTCACATATTGTGCGGCTCACTGCTCAGCGTCTGTCTCCAAAGTGGCTGCTGTAATTGAAACATGGAAATAGTAGTGACTTACATTTTTCCCATAAAAAACGCTAAGTTGCAAAAAAAAAGGGAAGACAGACGAGCTGGAATGTTGCGTATCCGCATTTACACACCGTCGAAGCCGTTCACGCTCATCTTTCTGAAGTGAACTTCATGGTCGGTCCAAATTAAGCAAAAATCGAGACGACTACTGTTGGAACCACAATCAGCTTGGATCGAAAGCGAAAAATTGTCGTCCTCCTTGCTCTTTTGAAAGGTCTTCAAAAAAACAGGAAAACTTAAAGGCCTGCCACTTGAAGCGACATCAAAATAAAATTTTTAGTTGACACCGGTGCCGATATTTCGGTTCCTCCGCCAACATTACTACAAAAACGAAACAGGGTGACCACCTTTACGCCGCCAACGAGACGAAAATCTTAAAGCAACCTTCGGCGAAAAAACAATTGTTCTGAGTTTGGGGTTAAGGCGAATTAACAAATATCTGTTGCGAATTTCCCTATAACTCACTTCTTTCAGAGTTTACGGACATCACGTAGCCATCCCCAACACGAAATCAAGCCTTTCGCAACGTAACTCATCACATCGTCACGAGAGGCCCGCCAAAATATTCCCCAGCACGACCGCGACGGCTGTCACCACAAATGCTAAAAATCGCCTAAATGGAACTCCAAACGATGATTGACCAGGGAATCTGCCGCCCATCAAAAAGCCCATGGGCCAGCCCTTTGCATATGGTGGCAAAAGGAAACGGAGAGTAGCGTCCATGTGGAGATTGCCGTGGATTGAATGCAGTGACCGAACCAGACAGGTATCCCATACGGTACATCCAGGATTTCACCTTTATTTTGAGCGACCAGAAAGTCTTTTTTACGATCGACCTAAGACGCGCGTACCACCAAATCCCTGTAGAAGAAGACGACATCCCAAAGACTGCCATCATCACGCCGTTTGGATTATACGAATTTTGCAAGATGACGGTTGGACTAGGTAACGCTGGTCAGACTTTCCAGCGTTTTATGGGCGACATCTTGCGTGGTTATGATTACGCACGTGCTTATATTGACGATATAATTATTGCATCGCGCAACAGGGACGAACACCTAACACATCTTCGAGAAGTGTTGCAACGCCTTAGGGTCTCAGGTCGTTATAAACGTTCATTAAAAAGAGTTTATTAAAAAGAGTTAAACTAACGGGTGATTTTTTAAGAGGTTGAGAACTTTTTTTAAAAAAAAAAAACACAAAAAATTCGAAAAAATTAATGAAATATTTATTTGAATCGATAGTTTGAACCTTGCAATTTAATGTTTAAAGATAATTTCATGCAAATGTTGACCGCGGCTGCGTCTCAGGTAGCCCATCCGCTGAGTCCAATTTTGGCATACTCTTTCACACATATCGGCCGGTATCTCACGAATGAATGCATGGATGTTGGCTTCCAGTGCGTCAATCGAAGCGGGCTTGTCCCTATAGACATTAGCCTTGACATACCCCCACAAAAAATAATCTAATGGTGTCAAATCGCACGATCTAGGCGGCCAATTGACCGGCCCGAAACGTGAAATTAACTGTTCACCAAACTCGCCTCGCAATTGCGCCATTGTTTCGCGTGCTGTGTGGCATGTGGCACCGTCTTCGGCGTTGTGGTAGGTCGGCTGGCTTTAGTTCTTGCACTAGCTGTATCTTAAAAGGCTTTACGCCCAAATCCTTCCGCAAAATTTTCCACGTAGTGCTGTAACAAAGGCCTAACTGCTGGGAACGGCGCCGAATCGACATTTCGCGGTCTTCTGTCACACTAGCTGATACGGCCGCAATATTTTCTTCACTACGCACAGTACGTAAACGTGTTGGTGGTTTAATGTCCAACAAAGTAAATTTGGTGCGAAATTTGGTCACAATCTTCCGAATAGACTGCTCAGAAGGTCGAGAATGCCGACCATAAAATGGAAGCAGCGCGCGATGAACATTTCGAACCAGGCACGAATTTTGATAGTAAAATTCAATAATTTGCAAGCGTTGTTCATATGTAAGACGATCCATGGTTAGATTGCAAACCAAACTGAAGCTGTTTGACAGTGACACAAGGTACTAAACACACGTCAGCTGTCAAAACCAGTGTTGCCAAAACCAAACCAGCTAAAAAATCACACGTTAAAAGAAATGGCCGATGAATTAAAAGAATTACTCGAACAGATTGGTATAAACAGGCGAAAACAAACAAAGAAAATAAATGGCCGAGTTAAGACAAAGCCAAGAATGGTAAACAATTTTATAAATATCGCCGCACAATGAGAATGGCTCACTATATTACCACGTCCCGAATGTTAAAAATGTAAAAACTAAAAGGGTCGCGTATACCGTCTTTTGTAAGGGATTTTCTCGAAACGAAAGCTAACTAGTGAAATATATTTTCTTTCACATAAAACACAAATGCAATCATCCAACACTCCACTTATCTTTTCCTTTTTTTCTCCTTTACGTTCCTTTTTCCTTTCCTTTCTATTACTCATGCTTAGTCCTTTTTCCTGATCTTTTTGCTACTAAATACTAATTCATTCTGGATCTTTTCCCAATCTCAAAATCTTTTCCTTTCAGCTCTCTTTTCCTTCCGCCAAACTCGCTAGGTAAACCAGAGTTTAGGCAAGGCAACAAAAAGAACGACCGTAGCAGAATCGAGTGGACAGACTAAGCATCTTTAGCTTTCAATAGATGCAAGCAAACAGTAGCAGAAGCGCTCACGCTGGCACATCCCGATGATGCATCTGATATCGCCGCAGGCGCTACCCTTCAACAGCTGGTCGAGAATTCCTGGCAATCGTTGGGATTTTTTTCCAAAAAAATTATCGGCTAGTGAGGCCATGTACAGCACCTATGATCGGGAACTTCTCAGCGCGTACTGTGGGGTAAGACATTTTCCGCATATGAAAGTCGTAGTTTTGTTATATTTACAGACCATAAGCCGCTTACATTCGCTTTTGATCAAAAGCCAGATTAACCGTAGAACCACAGTGATGTAGCTGTGGCGGTAGTAGTAGCGGCAGTAAGAGCTGTTAAAAGTTAAAACACATGTATTCAGTGCATTGCGCACACAATGTGTGTCTGTGGCGGTAGCGCGTAGCTGTGGCGGTAGTAAGAGTTGGCCAACTTTTAACTTTCGTAGCGCTACAGGGTTGACAGCGCTACACGGTGGACAGTTCAATACAAGTTAAGTAAACAATGGAGGAAAAGGACGTCGAAAAGTTTATTGAGATGGTTAAATCTAAAGAAATTTTATGGAATTAGTGTCATCCATTGTACAAAAATATTAAATCCAGTTCAAAATAACTCAGAGTGTCGGCCATTGTTTATAAACGAGGTTTTTGTTCGACATAGCCGCGCTACACCATTGTGTTCAATATTTTTCCGTACTACGCCACATGGCTCCGCGGCTGTACTACGTACTACTGCTACATACCACCGCTACGGGCATTGTGGTCCCACGGTAAGCCACTGCTCGCCAACGCCGCCAACTCGACTATATCGGTCAGTTCTCTTCTGACATCAGGTACATTCCTGGCGCAGAGAATGTTGCCGTTGATACGCTATCACGCATCAATGCAATCTACACATGCCATAGATTACGATCTCCTACATGAGCTTCAACGGTGGTCAAAGGATAGACATGTGCACTCAAGAGGATACAAGCATCCACAGGTTTTCTAAACCCACCTCTGTCTATCAACTCCTACTCTCACCTCCCCGTGGTGAACACCGGGTGCCTAGTACCTCAACTGGAGATTGGGTTCCAACCCCTTTGGAAGGTTGTTGGGGGTAGCAGACGAGAGAGGGGGGGAGGAGTGTTCCCACTAAGGCACTTCTCCTTGCATCCGGACGGCAGCGGAGGAATTCCCCAGATGGAATCAACGGTGGCGTCCATAGTTCCAGTCAGGCCGAACTACTTAGTGAACACCTTATATGGGCTACTACGACGTATTCGGAGCTCAGGCCTATAAGGAGCGGGCTATCCGGCTCTCCGTCCTTAGAGCTAAGCAACGGATCTGGTCCTCCAGGTTGGGGGTCGTGCCGTCGGGGTGACTTCCCGGCCACGTAAAGAAACACCAGTCACGAAGCAGAAACAAGCCTCGGATTCGGACGGATTTACTGTTGACGACCAATGCAAACGAGAAAAGGACAACGAGCTACGGATCTGCACGTGGAATGTTAGGTCCCTTAACAGACCACGTGCAGCCGAGCAACTAGCGGAGGCCCTTAACGACTGCAAGGCAGACATTACTGCCATCCAAGAAATACGGTGGGACGGGCCGGGCAAACGAAGGATGAAAAACTGCGACATCTACTACGGCGACTGCTATCGGCATCAAAGACAGCGCCTATTTGGATGTGGTTTCGTTGTTGGAGGCAGACTTAGGCAAAAAGTCTTGAGCTTCAACCCTGTAAGCGAGCGCCTCGCGACGATCCGCATCAAGGCTAAATTCGCCAACATTAGCCTGATATGCGCACATGCCCCCACAGAGGAGAAAGATGACGAGACCAAAGATATGTTCTACGAGCTCCTGGACAAAACTTATGAGCAGTGCCCTAGCTACGACATTAAGATTGTCCTAGGCGATTTTAATGCCAAGCTAGGAAGGGAGGGCATCTTTGGTCGTACGGTCGGAAAGCATAGCCTGCACGACACGACCTCCGATAACGGATTCAGGCTGATCGACTTTGCTGCGGGGCGACACGTTGTGGTAGCTAGTACACAGTTCCCGCATCTCAATATCCACAAAGGGACATGGAGATCTCCCGATCAATCAACCGTCAACCAGATTGACCATATTGCGATCGACGCAAGGCACTCCTCCAGTATCATGGATGTCCGAACTTTCCGAGGGGCCAACATTGACTCGGATCACTACCTTGTTGTAGCCAAGGTACGGCTGCGGATATCCCGACCAGCGCCAAGTAATGGAAATACTGTGAGGAAGTTTGACGTCGGCCGACTACAATCGCAAGAGATCGCCAGGTCCTTCTCCAACCGAGTCTCTCAAAACCTTCTACGAAGTCCTATGCAACCAGCATCAAGTATTGATAGCCAGTGGCAACACTGCCAAAATGCCATCAGAGACGCCGCGTCTGAAGTGCTGGGTTTCACACGGCGACCACAACGAAACCCCTGGTTTGACGATGAATGCCGGCAAGCACATGCAGCTAAACAGGAAGCATACAAAGCGGCGCTGCACAGAAGGACTAGAGCTACTCGCGAGCTCTACGAGCAGAGGAGGAGAGAGGAGCACCGGCTTCTCCGAAGGAAAAAGAGAGAGCACGAGAAGCGCGCGGTTGAAGAGATAGAGAGATGTTACAACAGGAATGAGGTTAGAAAGTTTTACCAAAGGATCAAAAGGTCCTGCCAAGGGTATAAACTTCGAACTGAAGCCTGTAAGGACCATCAAGGGAACATCGTTGTAGAATCGCAGTCAGTGCTGAGGATTTGGAAAGACCACTTCTGCAGACTGTATAACGGCGAGGACGATCCAAATACGGCTGTCAGGCAGAACGAACCATTCACCCCGGGCGAAGACGTTACCGACGAAGCATACGAACGATACCGCCCACCCGACCTGGAGGAGGTGAAAGTAGCTGTGTCTAAGCTCAAGTGCAACAAAGCAGCCGGAGCAGACGGCCTAGCTGCCGAACTTTTTAAATCCGCTGGCGATGGGCTGGTTAGGAGCATGCACCAGCTCATCTGCAAGATATGGTCGGAAGAAAGCATGCCCGACGAATGGAACCTCAGCATTGTTTGCCCGATCCTGAAGAAAGGAGACCCTCTGAGTTGTGCCAACTACAGAGGCATAAGTCTTCTTAACATCGCATACAAGATCTTTTCTGCTGTACTGTGTGAACGCCTGAAGCCGTTTGTCAACAATCTGATAGGCACATATCAGTGTGGCTTTAGGCCAGGAAAGTCCACCATCGATCAAATATTCACACTGCGGCAGATCTTGGAGAAAACCCAGGAATTCCAAATCGATACACACCACCTCTTCATCGATTTCAAGGCCGCGTATGACAGCATCTATAGAGACGAGCTATATAGCGCAATGTCTAGTTTTGGCATCCCTGCCAAACTCGTCAGTCTGTGCAGGATGACGATGGAAAACTCACGCTGTTCCGTCAAGGTCGGCAAAGACCTCACCGACCCCTTTGATGTCAAAAAAGGATTTAGACAAGGCGACGCGCTGTCATGCGACTTCTTTAACATCATACTTGAGAGAATTGTGCAGAACTCTCGCGCCAACACCAGAGGTACAATCTTTCAAAAGTCCGTTCAACTACTTGCATACGCAGACGACATTGACATAATCGGTAGAACAAAGCGTGATGTCAGTGAAGCCTTCGTGAGTATTGGGACGGAAGCGGCGAATATGGGTTTAGCAGTCAATGAGGGCAAAACCAAGTATATGCTGTCATCAAGAAAAGACACCCAACACCGACGTCTTGGACAAAACATCACCATCGACAGCTATAACTTTGAGGTAGTTAGGGACTTTGTCTACCTGGGTTCCGCTATCAATTCAGACAATGACACCAGCGCTGAAATCAAACGAAGGATAACTCTTGCCAATCGCTGTTTCTTTGGGCTAAGAAGGCAATTGAGTAGCAAAGCCCTCTCTCGAGCAACTAAAGTGTCCATGTATAAGACCCTCATCATCCCAGTCCTGCTTTACGGTGCAGAAGCATGGACCCTGTCAAAGGCGGATGAAAACACTTTAGGCTGCTTTGAGAGGAAAATTCTTCGGACGATTTACGGTCCCGTCTGCATAGACGGAGAGTGGAGGAGGAGATATAACATCGAACTGTACGGGCTGTACAGCGATACCGACCTAGCCAAAAGAGTCAAAACACAACGTCTACGATGGCTGGGTCATCTAGAGCGGATGGACACCAACGCCCCGGCCCGGAAAATCTTCGAATCCACACCGCAGGGACGACGCGGTAGAGGAGCACCGAGACTCAGGTGGCGCACGCAAGTGGAAGGGGACCTCAGCCAACTTCGCGTGCGAAACTGGAGACGGCTAGCTAGAGACAGAGCTGGCTGGCGAAGCTTGTTGGCTGAGGCCCAGGTCCACCCCGGACTGTAGCGCCACCTTAAGTAAGTAAGTAAGTAAGTAACATGAGCTTCAACAACAAGACGATGATCTACAGACATTACTTCGCGACGAATCGTCAAATCTCAAGCTTAAACATTTTCCCGTTCATGGTAACGAAAAACGCATGGTATTCTGCGACACATCCACAGACCGCATAGGACCGTTTATTCCGAAAGACCTCAGACGAGCAGCCTTTAACACCGTACATGCAATGGCTCACCCGGGCATACAAGCTACATCCAAGATGGTGGCAGAAAGATTTGTTTGGCCGCGTATGAAAAGTGACTGCAGCCGTTGGGCCAGAGCGTGTGTGCAATGCCAGAAAATGAAAATCCGACGCCACAATTATCCATCCTCCGGCAAGTATACAACTGTAGACCAACGATTTCAACATATCAACGTTGACATTGTGGGACCCCTGCCACCATCCCAGGCACGTCCATACTGCGTACCGATCATCGACCGGTTTTCTACATGGCCGCAGGCAATTACAATTGACGACATGGCAGCCGAAACAATCGCCCGAGAGCTGTATGAAACTTGGATTTGTCCATTTGGAGTTCCGCAACGCATAACAACAGATCAGGTTCGAGAGTATATATTATTTAAGGAGTTGACGAAACTACTGGAAGTAACGCATCTGCGGACCAATGCTTACCATCCGCAGTCAAACTGTCTGATCGAACGATTAAATGCCTTGCCTCAACAAACTGGGCTGATGTTCTTTCGACAGTGTTACTTGCCCCCAACTTCTCCTAACCGTGTTCAAGGAGGAGTTGGGGGCAACAGTCTCCGAAATGTTGTGCGGCACAACAATAAGTATTCCAGGTGAATTTGTTAAAGCTTCGAATAATAACATCCCCGAAGCAGATTTCGTGAGATTATTGAAAGATGCCATGTACGCCGTATACAACATCATCGCATTCAACAAAGCAGCTTTTTATACATAAAGATTTAAAAACGTCATCTTATGTCTTTGTGCGAAACGACTCGGCTAAGAGACCACTCCAGGCTCCGTGCGACGGCCCATATCGTATTGTTCAACGCAACGAAAAGTACTTCACTATCCAGAGAAGTGATAAAAAGGTCAATATCGCAATCAACCGCTTAAAAGCAGCGTACATTGAAAACACCGAGGACGACCCTACAGTGCCGCAAGAGCTAACAACCAAGGAAGGTAAACCATCATACGTGACCCGATATGGACGAACAGTCAAATTTGAAAACGTTTGATTACTACTATCGCTGGAGGGGGAGTACTATGAGGGCTGTAACGTACCCGTTACTGACGTTCCAGTTCATGCCATTTCGAACCGATGTTACTTGGCCACAGCAAGGTATTTTCTACTTCTTCTTTCCCGACCTATTGAGCTGTGCGCATCGTTTCTAATTTCATCGAAGACTTAAACCTAAATTTTATATATATTCGATACGTAAAAGTAAGTTAACAAAAGATTGTTTCAGAAGTTCGTGAATTTGTTTCCTTCTACGAAACTCCATTACAGAGTCATTGCTAGAGGGCTCCACCCCTCATTCAGGAAAGAAGACGTTGTAAGGGACATAAAAGCGAAAGACCTAAAATTATTGATGCCTTTAATATCATTAAAAAGGAAAAGCAACGCATTATTAATAAAAATAAAAAAAAGCTTTTTCGTGATGTTTTTTTTGACATTTTAGCAAAGACAATAATTGTGTAGTAGTTAAAAAATAAATAAATAGAGTGGCGCAACAGCTCGAGGTGAACCAGGGCCAACTTCTCAACAATGTATGCTGGTGTGTTAATTTCTTAACATACAAGGGGACCTACAATTTTTTTGCCGAATCCGACCGGCACTTTGAGAAGTTTTTCAAGACAATTAATACTCCCGGAGGGCTTGTCAAACCCTCGCGGAGGTGGGGACCGTGAAAAGAACAAGTCTTTTTTTTCACGTGACGATGGCAGGATTCGAACCCAGACCTCCGGCGTAGTAAGCACACACACTAACCACTACGCCACGGCACCCCTAACCCCACTACTGTGTAGTAGTTAAAGGAAACAAAAACTCGATCGATTGACCTTACATTTAATTTTTCGAATTCCATATCTTGTTTAAACTATCGACCCCATATGCGTGGCCAAAAACTTTGTATGAACTGAATCTAGGAATAATCCGGTGTACCTTATGCGCTTAACTTTATTTCTTCTTCTTCCCTTAGTAAGACTAAGAAAAACCATTTTTCTCTGGAAAATTAAAGGTTTTTCTTGCATTCTTCCTCTACATGGGGACGTGGCTCAAAACATTGTATGAACAAAATGTAGAACCAAGTATTTGCAAACAACGAGCTACGACTACAAAAAACAAGACCTACCGACCTAGCAACGTAGGGTAACGCCGCCGTTTTCATAATGTCTCTCATAAAGGAGCGGTTTTTTAGAACATAAAAATCGGACAAAACCAATATCGGCTACATTGGTATCGTTTTACGATTTTGGAGTTTCATTCTCCGTTGACTCCAGTTCACCTATTAAAAAAAACTATTATTCACACTAGAAGAAATGCACTATTGTCCACAAGGGCAATCTTAGTACCGCTCTGCACTCGTCTCGGCTGCACGCGCTCCGCTATCGGTCCTTGTTTTTTCACAAATACAAATTACATAATCGAAAGTGCAGTGCAAAATCGAAATAGTTTATTCTCAGTTTACCAGTAAAAACCATAGTGCTCCGCCCAAATTAAAAAAATAAAAATAAATTAAAGTTTAACCCCCGCAGTTCATAAAATTAACGCTGGGGTTCCCCAGGGCTCTGTTTTGTCTCCGACACTCTTTCTCATTTTCATTAATGATCTCCTGTCTGCTACAACTAATCCAATCTACTCCTTTGCTGATGACAGTATCCTCAGTTTCTCATATTCGTTCTCGGTTCCGCGCCCCTGCTCTTCGGACGTTGAATTGGAACGGCAGCGTATGTCAAACTCATTAAACTCTGACCTTAAGAGCATTGTATCATGGGGATCTCGAAACAGAGTGGAGTTTAATGCTTCTAAAACTCAATGCTGTCTTCTGTCATTGAAGCAAAACCGAATCACCCAGCCATTATCCATGAATGGCACTTGACGAAGCCGAAACGCTTTCCATTCTCGGTATGTGTGTCAATAACAACCTTAGTTGGAATGACCACATATTCGACGTCGCCAAGAACGCTGCGAAATGCCTCGGCTTCCTTAAAAGATGCAAGAAGTATTTCACCCCCTCTGATTTGGCTATTTTATATAAGGCATATATTCGCCCCAAGTTGGAATATAATTCCCATGTCTGGGCTGGTGCTCCAGAAACAGCACTGCTCTTGCTAGATAGGATACAAAAACGCGCGTTAAAACTTGTTGGAGACAAAAACATTGCGAAGTCTTTTGACTCATTAGAACATCGACGTAATGTATCTTGTCTTTCACTGTTTTATCGCTTTTTTCACAAACAATGTTCCATCGAAATAGCCAATTGCATTCCGCCCCTAAAGACGTTCCACCGTAATACTCGCCAAAGATCGAATGCACATCAGTTTACCCTCGAGCCCACATTCGGACGCACAGTAAAGTTTAGAGGTTCTTTCATAAGCCGTACAACGCGAATGTGGAATGTTCTCCCACGGTCAATCTTGCCTGCGCAATACAACTTGCAACTGTTTAAAACAAGAGTGCATCGGTACCTCTCCTCCTTTTCCTCTTCTTCTAATCCTTTCCGCTCGTGAGATGTGTAACATTAAAAAGGGTATCCAATCTTTTAAATTCGCGAGTGCATTATAAAAAAAAAAAAAAAAAAAAAAAAAAAAACAAGGGTATACACAGACCTGCTTAAGCCATTTCTGAGCTTCTTTTTGGAACTGGTAAAAACAGAACCCAACACATACATACATAAGCGATTTTATTATAAAATTCATGCACATATGGGTCTGCACAGACCCAGTTCTGCAATTCTGAAACAAGATTAAAACATTTTGCAGCTGAATAGCAAAATGGATATTGTAACATAGTACATAGCAGAATAAACAGAATTTCAAACAAGGTATTTGTCTCAGCTTAGGACTTTTTAGTTGCCATGTGGTTTCGCAAAGCAACATGGCAACATTTCTTTCCTTAATAGTTGCTCAATCTCTGTTGCTTTGTCCGGTCTTCCAAAGGGAAGTCATCTGTGTCATATCCTTTTTCTTCCTGCTATAAATTTTGTATTTGATTGTAATAAATCTTGGCAACAATATTTTTAAAACAATAAATTCTTCCAATGATCGTCTTTTTCTCCAAGCTGATTTCTATAGCTATGTCCTATATATGGTTTGTCAATAATCTTCTTAGTCTTTCCTCTTCTTAATGTCAAGTCATGACTTTCTCGAAGAAACGTTTCTCTGTTCCGTTTGCTTATTTCATCAATGAAAATTTCCTTGAACGTATTCAGGGTTTTAAGGTACTCGGTGTTTGATTGGGTAAAAATAACTTGTTGGATTCCAAACCGGAACCTCGTGCAGAGTAATCCAACACACTATAATGCAAACCAGCGCGTTCTACGTTCTCTTTTATGAGCCGACAACCGAGTATCATAGTATCATCCTTCTCTGCTTATATTCCAACAGAATAACTGACGAATTAGTGATTTTTGAAACTAACATCAAGTTCCTTTTTAAACGACAAAATGATGCAATTTAAGGAAGATTCCACTGATTAAGGTTGAAATTTACACGTCGTAAAAAAGCAAAGGTAGATATGTTTAGGTGTAAAAAAAAATTGGCTTTCCATAAGGAGTATCTTCTGCTATAGCCACAACCCAAAAAAACTCTACAAAAAAAAATAGTTGTAACAAGAATTTTATACTTTGGCCCAACAATTTTCGTAGGTTAAAATGAACCCAAGAACTTTTAATTGTTGGTTTAAGAATGAAAGTGTTAACTTTGAACAAGAACGTATATTCTTGATTCAAGAATGAAAAATTTCAAAACAGAAATGTGAGCTGTTGCCTTAAAATGGCGTTGTTGGTGTTGCAAAGATTTTAAAACTTATTCCTGTTGCAATCCTTGTGGTTGGATCCTAGTGGCTATTGCTTTATGAATAAATCTCCGAGAAAAGGAAAAAAAAACACCTTTGCCCAGGCTGAGGTTCGAACCTGGCCACTTGGGTCATCCGTCTGAGAGTCAAATTGCACTCCAAAAGCAAAAGCGCCATGTTATATAACAAAGTTTTGAACAAAGTTGAACAAAGCGTATATAATTGTTGGTTACATTCAAACCCTCTTTTATGTCGAATTTTATATATGTATCCTCTCTGTTATCCATTTGGATGTTGGTATATTCGTCCCGTCTAGAATTAATGAACTTTAAATTTTTATTGCATACTTTTTATTGTCAGTGAACATTTTATGGTAAATTAAATTAAAAATTACTTGGTACGTTCTTCTTCATTTTCAGTTTTTTAACATTTAATTCTTGTTTTAACAATTAGTTCTTAAAACCGAATTTTCACAAAAGAAATTGACTTTTTTAATTTTTGTGCCAACAATTTTCATACTTAAAAAAAATCATTATCTCAAGAACTAATTGTTGGATCAACAATTTGATTTTTGACAGGCGAAACTGGCTTGAAACAATGGAAATACAACAATTTTATTGTTGTGCCAACAATTTTCCGTTTTTGAAAATGATTGACAAGGATAAAATTTTTTATTTAAGAATTTCGGTGTTAAATTGAATATTTAATTTTTAAAAAATCAACAAAAAGTCGTTGGTTCAAGAAAACATTGTTGGGCCAAGTTTTTTTTTTGTTCACAATCCTTCAAGAATCGAAAATTATTGGGACAACAACGTTTTTTTTTGTGTATCCCTCCACCTATACGCTGTAAATTCTTTAAGAGCTAAATATGTCCTTATGCTATAAAGAGGATTCTAATGTGTAATATTTTTTATTGTGCGAGAATAAAAAAATTATAAGATTTCTAAGTTTTGTTTTAAGGATAGGATACCTTAATGTTGAAGAAATTTCTCACGAAAAGCCTCCTTCCCTACCCGTTTACTCTTTAAGGCTACCCAAACCACCCCACCCTACTCGAGAGCTGTAGGTATATCTGGACAATTTACTCCAGGCAAGACGAAGTACGACTTCAACTGAGCTACACACACAGACATAAATATAACAACAACAAAAATGAGAAACCTAATCTAAACAAATTGCTTTCAATTAAGCAGGAACCATCTGTTCGGTAATAGGTGAATACCCAAATGCATTCCTCTAAGCCAAAAATATTTCCCCAGAAAAATGCACACCAAAGGATAAGAAGGAACACAACCACAGCAAATATATAAAGGCAACGACTAAGACTTGCACTTAATTTTAATCGGACCTTTGCTTAATGGAGAGGGAAAAGACGACGACCAAAATAACTTTTCTTTTGTTTCGACTAAATTAGCAGCTTAAATGCAAGGGGAATAAAAGGATTGTTACTGTTGGTCTGGGATGTAGGATTTAAACATTCATATCAGTAATTATATTAAAGGATAAAGAGTATTTTCACTATTGGGGTAAGACATTTTTTTAATTTTTTCCTGTGATCTTGGTACCCATATTTGTTCATACCTAACAGAAGTGACCTAACAGAGTGCATTGTGCCGATTCTAAGTCTTTTCAAACTTATTTTAAAAGTATTTCTGCCTTTGGTGGAAGAAAGACCATTTTTGAATACTTTCCATTAAGGACATGCGTGTGAAGGAAAATCTCACCCATTTTTTGGGATTGAAAAATTGTGGGTTTTTAAAGATCTTTGTGTCCGTAGTATGAGCGTTCTAGCATGTCTTCTCTATTGATTTACATATATTATGCTATATCACTAGTCAATACAACTCCTTCTAGCAGCACAGAAAGGAGATTTATTTCTCCTCAGATCACAATGATTACGTAACCAAACCACAACGAACCCATTTGGATCCGCAACAACCCACCTCAACTGATTAAGTGCACCCAATTAATTCAAATGATTTCCTTACAATTGAAAAATTATTCCAAACAGTTTTTTTTTTCTTTTTGCAGCACTCTTCCCCCAGGATATACTCCGCTCCGCCTTCACAATCAAATCCATTTCGAGCCATCTGCACACATTGCACAGAGCCCTTGCCGCCATCATCATAACCAACTTCAGGACTCCACGACAATTGTCAGCGAAAACACTTTAGCAGAAGTAACAATCAATTTGTCACAATTCAACGCTGCACAAGGATCCTCTTAAACTTTGACGGATATCCTTTGGAGTTCTTCATTTTCCCGAACATTTTGTGTTTTTCTTTTGCTCCTTTTGCTTTTGTTAGCACATTTATTCTCAACTTCTCACGTAGGGTAGGTGCAAAAAGAAGCAAATGGAAAAAAAAAACAGTCAACCTTTTTAAATCCTTTCGAACAGCAAAAGGACCCCATCATCTGCCTGCCACAATATACTATAGCACAGCACCCTGCACAAAACACAACATGTTAACTTTTTTGAAGAGATTCCCTCCATTTAATGAACTGTACAACGCGAGCGTACGCTTGAAGTACTTTGTTTTTCCACATTTTCCTCAAGGTGAAAAAACGCATATAACTTGTATGCTAGTCGCAGTGTGTATCCTTTTGAGTCTAGACGATGCGATGACTGTTTGGCAGCGAAATGACAACGTCGTACCATGGGATGAGCAGTGTCACAATTTTCCTTTTCATAAATTATGAGGCAGGACCTTGCACTTTTATGATTTCGCAAAGCTAACAAGATGATGGCTCTATGTGACTTTCGGTTCGCTCATTTTCAATTCAGCTCTGGTAATCTTTGTGTAGCGTCGAAGGATCTCGAAGACAGCGCGTGGTCCAAGGAGTTCATCAAAAATGTATACACCGTCACCTTCATCAGCATCGAATTGGAATATCGACGCTGGCTGGCAGTATTTCATATTTGCTGCTGCTGCTTCTTTGTCCTTATCGTGCAAGGATAAAAGGCTAATATAAGGTAGCAAGGACCACTACTTTCGCCACGTAATGTACATTTCTCCAAATGAACCTGTCTTAAATCGGTTTCTTCTCGAAAGAAAAAATAATATAAAAAAAATCGTCCTGCATTGCATACTACCTACATACATAATGCGGGTGCATTGGGAGAAAAATCCAAAGGCAAACGGAGGGAATCATTAGGATAAGATATACGAGGCCATAAAGAAAGATAAATGTTTGCATAAATTTCTCATCTTCTACCCGCCCGCCGCGCCACGTCATGGCATGTGGATAACTTGAATTGCAAAAATTCTACTTAGAGGAGGTGAATTGGAGAGCACACCTCGTCTAGTTTGTCTCACTCCTCCAATTTATCCTGATTATGGCTGATCTACTGCTACAGTGTTATATACGTATTTAGTTCAAGAGTGTGGGCGGAGCGCGGTGGGGTTGCAACTATGCGAGTGCATATGTATAGTGTGAAATGTGCATCCTGATGGGAGTTGCGAAGCGAAAGAAAGTAATTTTCACAGCTGCTCAAATCACCTTGGAGAAAATAAGTAAATAAAAAGGAAATAATTTTGGAATTCAAATTAGAAAACCCCAAGAGACGCCACTACTTCGTGTTGAAGGATGACTCCTCTTTGTTGTTTCGGTTTTGTACACATTTTGGTGAGATAATGAAACCACACGAGACTCGTCCGCACGGCACGGCGCACGGATCTTCTGGCTTGTCTTTGAGAGATGTTGCAAGTAATAAACAAGCAAAATAAAAATAGGTAATAAAGACAACTTGGTTGGATTCTGGACTATTTAGTTGCAAAAGGGGGCATGCCACGCTGGGTAAAGAGGTCTTAAAGTTTTTCTTTAAAGTTGCGCTGTGGAACCAACAAAACCATTATTTACAAGAAGAATTTTATGGTATATACGAACAAGACCATAAAATACCAAGACAAGTGTTGGTCCATCGCATATGGGTCTTATCTCGTACAACAAAAATCCAGAAAAAAATATTCGAATGGCGCTTCAACCTAATCATTTCAAAAGCCTAAGGCTAGCCTTGTTAAATATATGTAGATATGGGTGTTATCCTACTTCCTGCAAATATCCTGGGGTTGAATCGGTTAAGGTGATCTGTGATAAGTGATGTCACAAATCACAAAAATTCATTTGCGTAAACTGTCATCATCATTTTCATTTCTTGTGACAGCTCACGATCAATCTCCGTCAAAATCAGCTGGTCCCCAGTTTTCAGGTCCCAAAGTTTCAGGTTAGTTTATTTTTTTTCCCACACCTAGGCTGACTTTCGGCATGCAAAAACAAAAAAAAGTTCTTACATCACAAGCTTAAATAAAGTTACAATTCGCAACAACGTTTTACGCAGGCAGACTTTTGATTGATCATAAAAACTGTCAAAAAAAAAGTGAAAATCACAGATAACCTCAGTCTATACCATCCCTGCTTTGGCACACCAAACAGCATTTGTGTTCTGTGTATGAAACCATATCCCTAAAGTCGAATTTCCTCATTTATATACTCTCGCAAATATTTTAGTTTTTGCTCAAAGTTTAATCTTTCGAGATTTTTGCCTTTCTTGATTTTGTCCAATTCGAAATTTTGTACATTCACGATTTTTGGTATTTCCAATAAACGGGGTGATTCATTCTTTTTTCAAAATAGAAAACTTTCATGTCTTCCGATCTTTTTAAGTTTAGAAAATTTTAAAGTCTAATAATATAATTTTTTTGATCTTATTGTATTTTTTTCTACAAAAATAATACGTTGAGTTGGTTGAGCGCAAGTCCAGTCTTAAACCGATAATTTCTAAAAGAACTCTTAAGCTTTCAGATTTATTGCCAAAACGAGCACAAACTTTGACATGTCAAAAAAATTTACGACCTAAACCAAGCATTCCTTGTACCATGGTTAATGCTCTGTGATTTTTAGTATTGTGAGTTTATAGCTTTAGCTCAATATAGGCTACCAATTCGACAGCGTACTGTGTACAGCCACAGCCACATTGCTAAAAATCCAACTTCCATCCAACTGTTGGCTTCGTAAATATTCTGAACTATCTTTCAGTTTTTTGTTGAGTTTTGGGCATGACACTCAATTATTTAACGACCCAAAGGGGCAAGGGCGAAAGCAATCATTTTGATTCGGTGGTGAAAAGAAGCAGGCAGGTTTTGCTCGGTTTTTGTTATAACATTAACTTTAATCAAAGTTTGTACCATAGTGTGAAATAATCAGCTTATAGCTACTCACTACCGGACTCTAGCCCGCGGTTAACATAAATCCTCAACTATTCTCCCTTAAATCTCGAGATTAACCATGCAAATGTAAATTCACTCACTTAAGGACACTTATTCGCGAATAACATACATCTTGAATTAGTCTCCCTTAAATCTTGAGTTTTGCCATAGAAATTCAAATCCTCTTGGCAAGCGATTTAAAATAAATCCCCTCATAAAACTCAATCATTGCAATAACATGTCTCCACCGGGCACTAATCCGAGATTAATATTAATCTTTACTAAATCCTCTACAAATCACGCGAATTACCATACAAATTTAAATCCTCTCTGCTGATATAAAATGAATAAAAATAAATGCTCTCATAAATCTCATTCACCCTGTTCACAAACCTATTTTCTGCACCTTTATAACAGTTTAAGAATCAAAAAAGAAACTAAAACTGTTCCTGTACGAAAGAGCTGTCATAAGTAAGTACGTTTTCTATTGTGATTTGTACAGCAAATGACATCGCCACTCTCTTTTGAGAGTCAAAATGACAGTAACAGAGTGTTCGTGTCAAATTAAACCTATATTTGTCTAGTGAAGCCACTTTGGGATTTATTTAAAACGTCTCCCGCTAATCCTCTTTTAATTGCCGGTGGAGACATTATAAAAGAAAACTGAATCTGTACACGTATGATAGATCTGTCATAAAAAAGTAAAGTAAAATAAGTAAGTTTAAAAACAAATCCCAGTTTTCAATTGGGATTTTTACAATAAAATTGTATTCTAACTTCTGGGAAACGTATTCGCCACTCTCTTTTGAAAGCCAAGTGACACTTCAGGATTTATTTTCAACCATATAATATTAATTGTATTCCCGTTTTCACAAACCACTTTATAAGAGATTGACACATGAAAAGAAAGTAATAATAATACCCTTACACCATCTCCAATCATAATAAAACGGGGATTAATATGTAGATGATTTAAAATAAATCAAAGATCAATTTTTTGTCATTTTGGCCCTCAAAAAAGAGCGATGAGACGATGTCATTTCCCAGGAGCGAAAAAAGATTTCTATTCTAAGAATGTACTAAGAATGAATGAAGGTAGTTTACGTTTGAATGCTTGAATAAAAAAGAATAATCTTAACAAATTCATCCTTTGGTTAACCGGTAAGGACGAGAATTATTTTTAATCGTCTTCCACTAATCGTAGTTCTATGACCGGTGGAGACGCAGTATTAGACCCTTACTACCTGTTAAGGCCGGCTTTGCTGTGCTGAGTAAAGCCAAGCTTAAACCCAGATCTGTTATTTGCGGGACAAAACGTATCTAGAGTTAACCAAGCGAGCAGTTTTTCAATGCAGAGTTAGCTCCATTAGTTAAGTTGTCAAAATCTTCAATTCTCGAAATTGAAAGCACAGAAAACAAGTGGGAAAGTGCAACAGTGGGTATGCAAGAGCTTCAATCTTTCTACGACGGATTGCAAAATACCCGATCATACCAAAAAGAAAACTGGCACGCTTTCAAAAAGTGGGCGGGATATAAAAATATAACTGTTGAATGCTTTATACTAGGTGGTTGCATACATTTCGGACTAAAACTCCGCCTTTTTAACTAAAAAAATCACTTTTTTTAACGCCACGCCCACAAAAGTGGGCGAAGGCACATGCAATATATACATAAAAGTTAGAAAATGCTAATATCTACAGCTTTTGTCATATAATTTTTTGTCAAATTTCATATAGATTTATTGAAAAACAGTCATTTTAAGTTAAATCCCTTAAAAAGTGGGCGTGGCCAATAAAAAAGCAAAAATATTTTTGGCTACCTTAAAGACAAAGACAAATTATAAGGCAATGTTACGTACCAAAAATGGATGCGCTAGGGCCATTGTAACATAGCTAAAATTTGCAAAAATTATTTTTTTTACCCTGGGTCGGGTATAAACACAGGAAAAGAAGTAAGAGTCATTTTCAGATGTAGGTATTTCACAGAAACGCGCAATGCCACTGCCATTTCACACAAAAAAAAACATTAGATATTCATACTGTTCTCTAGCGTTGATCTGGGATTAACTAACTGAATTTCGCGAATTTAGCCGATATTAAATTCACTGAGAAATTAACTTATGTGGTTAAAATCAGTTTAACCCGGAAACTCGGATGATCTCACTTAAAAAAACAGTATTTTTGGGATTAAATGGAAGCCGAGAGGTGAATTGATTAAGCCATGTCCGTCCGTCTGTCTGTCTGTCCGTCTGTTCGTCTGCTCGTCTGTCTGTCTGTCCGTCTGTCCGTCTGTCCGTCTGTCCGTCTGTCCGTCTGTCCGTCTGTCCGTCTGTCCGTCTGTCCGTCTGTCCGTCTGTCCGTCTGTCCGTCTGTCCGTCTGTCCGTCTGTCCGTCTGTCCGTCTGTCCGTCTGTCCGTCTGTCCGTCTGTCCGTCTGTCCGTCTGTCCGTCTGTCCGTCTGTCCGTCTGTCCGTCTGTCCGTCTGTCCGTCTGTCCGTCTGTCCGTCTGTCCGTCTGTCCGTCTGTCCGTCTGTCCGTCTGTCCGTCTGTCCGTCTGTCCGTCTGTCCGTCTGTCCGTTTGTCCGTCTGTCCACCTGTCCGTCTTTCCGTATGTGTGAAGTTTAAAGGCCTTTTAAATTAAGCTTGAAAGCTGAAACTCGAGTGTGCTTTTCTTAATTTTTGTACAGACAAAGTATGAAAATTAAGAAGATCCGCCCACAGCCACGCCCACAATTAGCTAGAATGTCAGAAAACTTCAAATTTACATTTTATTTGAAAATGCCGTCTGGCCAGGTTAGACAATACATAGGAGCTCAATTTTTGTGCAAGCTAGAAGCCATTAATTAGACAAAAAATGAACCGCCCGCCCACACCATCGACCACGCCCACTTTTAGAATGTTTGATCTTGAAAAACGTGATTTCTCGGGAAATTCGTTCTAAATGGGGGAAAAAAAACATTTGCTAAGTTTGTTGGCGTACGGTCTTATCGCACAAAACCATAACGCCCAAATTTTAAAATGTCATAACGCCCAAAAAGTTTCTTAACAATTTGTTGTTGTAAAAAAATCGTCGATTTGGGCGATATGACATTTCATTTGGGCGTTGTGACGCTTTACACCATGAAATTTGGGCGATATTTCGCTCTTTTGGGAGCTATGACATTTTAAAATTTGGGCGTTATGGTTTTGGGCGATAAGACCTATCACGGAACAGCGTATGATCCTATCGCCCAAAACCACAACGCCCCAATTTTAAAATGTCATAACGCCCAAAAAATTCTTTACAATTTGTTGTTGTAAAAAAATCGTCGATTTGGGCGATATAATATTTTTTTTGGGCGTTGTGACGCTTTACATCATGAGATTTGGGCGCTTTGTCGCTCTTTTGGGCGTTAAGACATTTTAAAATTTGGGCGTTATGGTTAGACCAAAAGCGTAAGGTCTCATCACCCAAATCAACGACACCCAAAGCTACAAATGTCATAATGCCCAAATTATAATCATATCGTCTAAACCTCAATGTAAAAGCATCAGAAAACCCAAAGGAAATGTCAGTTGAAGAGACTCCCGGAGTCTTTATTTTTTTTATCACCCAAACACTGTTTGATTTTCGAGATTTTGGGTTTGGAAAAGAACAAAAAATTGCGCAGTTTAAAACAAAAATGTTAAATTGGACATATGCCACGTAGCGGCTCCCTGAGCACCTGCATGTGAGGCCGAAGGCCGGCCGGCGTTTGAGTCGAAGAGACACCCGGAGTCTTTTTTTTTAAGAATCACACAAATACTGTTTGACTTTCCGTATTTTGTGTTTGGAAATGAACAATGAATGAAAAATGTAATGTTACATCGCCCAAATTGAGGAATTTTTACCCAAAACAAATTGTTGGGAAGCTTTTTGGCTTATGACAATTCTTAATTTGGGCATTGTGGCTTGGGCGATAGGATCTGATACTTTTAGTCATATCGCCCAAAAACACAACGCCCAAATTTTGAAATGTCATAACGTCCAAAAAGTTTCTTAACAATTTGTTGTTCGATCGTCGATTTGGGCGATATGACATTTTATTTGGGCGTTGTGACGCTTTACACCATGAGATTTGGGCGATATGTCGCTGGCGTTCTGACATTTTAAAATTTGGGCGTTATGGTTTTGGGCGATAAGACCTATCACGGAAAGGCGTATAAAAGGCCCAAATTTTAAAATGTCATAACGCCCAAAAAAATTCTTTACAATTTGTTGTTGTAAAAAAATCGTCAATTTGGGCGATATGACATTTCACTTCGGCGTTGTGACGCTTTACACCTTGAGATTTGGGCGATATGTCGCTTTTTTGGGCGTTATGACATTTTAAAATTTGGGCGTTGTGGTTTTGGGCGATAATACCTAACACCAAGTTTGTTACATAGAAAGCATTAGTCTCCGCCCTCTTCAAAGGGGCGTTTTTACGTAAAAACAGTTTTTTAAGCATTAATATTCGCTTTTAACGTTTTTTCTCATGATTTCAACGAAATTAAAACTATTTTTTTTTTTAATTTCTATCACACGCCCATTTTCGGGGGCGCGGCCAGTACAAATACTTGACATACAGCACATGAAATAAGGCCAACAAAATTTTAAATTTGGTTTTATAGAGAGAAAAGAGGGTCAAGTACTCAGAAGTTCGTTACAGAAGATACAAACCTTGCATTTACTTTCTTGTTATACCTACTAAATAACATTTCATATGCAAATCAAGCAATATTTGTACGCTTAGCCTTCAAAAAAGCTGACAGCTCCTTGCATGACCTCATGCTTGATGGTGTTTCATTTGTTTTTTTTTGTGTCTCTTTATGCACTTAGGGATGAGCCCGTGTTAGCAGTTTTCTGCTAGGCAATTTTCTCCTGCACATATTATTTGAAATAAACAACTGCATTCAGATATGCTGGAGTGATGATGATGAAAAAGCATTTGACTTATAATAAAAACTTATGGTTCTGGCACTGACATTTAAAATCCAGTAGTGGTAGCTACATCGTAAAAATATTACCTTCAGTATGGATGTTGTTTTGCTTCAGATTGTGACCTTGGGAAATAGAAGGTATCTCGTCGTTATCGACTTCTTTAGAAGGGTTTGATCAAATAGGTAATAAGCGGCCTGTCCTGCTATATGCTAATTTATCAAACCATATTGTAGAAAGTTTGGTGTTGCCTAAGTTTTAAATACATCATCCTACCTAACGCTTGCCTGGTTATCAATTTGGGGAAGTGGACTGGGTGTCTGCTCTTTCCGGCTAGGATTTTCATAAAAGGGAGACCCAAACAACGGCATTTTAGACGTTAAATTAATAGGCTAGCAAACCAAATCAGATGCCCCAAAATGCCTTGCCAAACCAGCAGATTTTTCCACTATAGGTAATTCGACGAATTCTTAGTAAATCGCTTTCACCTTAATAAAAAGCCGCCTTCCAGTTGTCCTCCTTTAGTCTTTGCAACCCCGTTTTTTTCTTATAAGTGAATAATAAAGTTGACATATGTTTGGTTTTCGAATAAACAAGCAAAGTGTTTGTATTTGGCAAATAGTCTTGTGTCAGAAATTTTCAGCTGTCAAAACTTAGTTAAATGAGAATCGGACTTACACGCATGCCCACGAAATTTCTCTTTCGAAATCGTTTAACTAGAATTTCACAAAATTATCAAGCACTTACCTTAAGCTTCCATATGTGTAAATATAAACTATCTATAAAAGGACTTTCAAGGGCCCAAATAAAGTCACTCAGAGTTTTTCAATTCTAACACCGAAAATCCTTTTTTTAACCCTTAAAACTACTCCGACAGTTTCTTCCCCAAAGGACTACAATCGTAAACAAATACCTATCTAAGATAAGAGAACTTCCGGCGAACACAACACACACATACTCTCTCATTTGCGTTACTCTCCGGCACTGCTGCGTCACGTGACGAGCTTAATATTTTCTCATAAAACTTTCAATCCCTGAACTTTTATGGCACACAGGATAAAATTTTCACACTTTCACGAAATCGTCCATAGCCTTTGAAAAAAAGCAAAGTTAAAGGGGACCAACGAAAGCACTCAGAGGAACTATGGAAAATTTCAGATTCAGGAGAATGTACAGCTTAAGGACTCACACCCCGGGCAACGCGGAAAATCAAAATTGCTAAATATCCTGCAATAAATATTTTTTACAATAATGGTTTTTTGTTTGTTTTTGTGTGCGGATTTTCCCGAATTTGTCAAGCAAGCAAGATTAAAGCAGCAGAAGCGAACTAGAAGCAGGATAAGGACTGTCACTTAAGAGTGACAGGAGAGCAAAAGCCCTTTTTTGTGAGTAGAAAAAGATGCATTAATACAACAACAAAATGCACTGTTGTACCTACTTGAGAATATATAGGAAGAGCGACATTAATGATAATCTCTCTCTATGGGCCGCTCTTTTTCACTCCTCGCGTCACCTCACATTTACACGGATTTGTGCTGATGCTGCTCGTCCACCCTTTTATTCGTTGGGAAAGGATACAGGATATGGGCTTCGTTGCCTTCGAATCTGTTATCAAAGCAAGGCCAGTGTGGGTGTGTTTCCTCTTTGTCCCTACTCTTAGCGTTTGTGTTGGTGGCGTGTAATTTGATTAAAAGCTTTTCGGTTTGTTTGTTGGTTGCTGCAAGGATACGCTGTGAATATGCTTTTTATTATAGCGGCAAAGAGCTTTCAACACTTGTATGAATTTCCGGAAGCCATCAGCTGTTTGCTTTTTTGACAAATGTGGCGCCTGGCTGGTGTGCTTTCGGGGGTGCGCAGAGGCGAAATTACTTTGAATTGCATTTTCTTTCAAGGACTCTTTTTTAATACGTTGAATGCGTCAAATGACGTGTATTCGAGACCGATGCACTTAAAGATTTAGGATAAGACGTAAGACGAGTGGATTTTTCGTTGAATGAGACTTGAAAGCGATAAAATTTCAAGTGCTCACATGAGGGTTTAATTTTTAGTGTATTCATTTATACGAGTGGACTTTGCAGGCTTTGAGAAGGGAATATTAGGTAATGTGTTCTTCAGAGAAGTATTGTTAGCTTGCAACAGGTGCAGTGAAAAAGGAGGGTGATTGAGATAGTTAAAAATGCGTAGGTATTTGACTTGTCGAATTATACGACAGTTTTAAGAGCAAAACAAATGGTTGGCTATGCCACACTCTAACTACCGAAAATTGCAAGCGCCGTCTATATCAAACGTTGCATTAAAATGCCCCAAGCACATCAAAGGAGAATTTGGGCCACAGGTAGACGTTGATTCGAGCTACAGACTTCCTTTCTAAGTTAGCTTGGTAATGGCGACATCCTTCGACTTTTATACCCAAGACTGGAATAAAGCCAAAGGCAGGTTGAAGTTAAATTAAACCTCTTGCAATTTTATAAATAATCAGAATCACTCGAAAACCGAAGAATGCTTTTGTTCTCTTTTCTATTTCTATGACCTTTTAGTGGAGTTCAGGGGAACCTGGGCAAAGCAGACTTTCGGGATATCGCCGAACATCAAAACTGGAATAGAAGTTGACAAATTACGCAATTAAGACGTTGTATTTATTTAAATCTCTGTCTGCAAAATGGGAGAAATTTTGAAAATATAGCTCCGACTCGGAATCTATACTCAATTATTAACCAAGCATTATTTTATGGCCAACATTACAAACTGGACAGAAGAAAACCCACCAACCTCTGATGACTGACTCATCCACTACTCCAACCAAAAATATAAAAAGCTGATTTGGGATACAGGCGAAAAAGTCTGAAGGGCAGATTTTATTTTAATTCCCATCTCCACCGTTATGATGAGGATGATACTCGTTACTCGAAAAAATATTGAGTACCGCAGTCGAAAATCGCTGTAAGCGAGAAAAACACGAACTCAGGGAAGGGATAATTTACTTTATGAGTGTTGTGTCCTTAGGGAAATCTGTTTCATCTTCGCTACGAAACGAACAGACTTCGCATTTTCACCTGTTAAACTTTAAATTAATTTTCAGTTTATGTTGGTGACCAACGAGGGTCGTTGCATAGTTTTTAAATTTGAAAGAAAAAGAAGGTTAGGCCATCTAAATTGGATGTTTGGATAACTGTATAAAATAAGATTGTTAACTTAGGAAAATGTTTTTGCTTGTACAAAATGAGTTTATTATAGACGCGTAGTTTCAAAAATCTTTCGATAAGCCAACTCCTAACTCTTAGCCTGATTCCGAGCTAGACGCGTTTCTTTTTCATGCAGGGCTTTCGAGAAAGTTTTGGAGCGAGGGTCATTCCTAGTTATTTCGTTTAATTTGAGTTCGCGATGCGTATGCAGCAGAGTAAATGCGTTGACTTGGTCTAATAGCTAAGGACTATTTGGTACTTACTTACTTACTTAAGGTGGCGCTACAGTCCGGGGTGGACCTGGGCCTCAGCCAACAAGCTTCGCCAGCCAGCTCTGTCTCTAGCTAGCCGTCTCCAGTTTCGCACGCGAAGTTGGCTGAGGTCCCCTTCCACTTGCGTGCGCCACCTGAGTCTCGGTGCTCCTCTACCGCGTCGTCCCTGCGGTGTGGATTCGAAGATTTTCCGGGCCGGGGCGTTGGTGTCCATCCGCTCTAGATGACCCAGCCATCGTAGACGTTGTGTTTTGACTCTTTTGGCTAGGTCGGTATCGCTGTACAGCCCGTACAGTTCGATGTTATATCTCCTCCTCCACTCTCCGTTCTATGCAGACGGGACCGTAAATCGTCCGAAGAATTTTCCTCTCGAAGCAGCCTAAGGTGTTTTCATCCGCCTTTGACTATTTGGTAGCTTTTTGAAAATTGTTTCCTCTTCTCTGGACACCGACATTTATTTCTTGGAATTCCGAGTGCTCATTTTCGTACCTAAGACACACGAAAGGTTATGTTTCCAAGGCAAGACTCCAATATTTTATATAGTCATCTGGTAGGATATGTCGTTTCTAGAGCTTGGACCTGGCCTTCTTGTTTACCCCATATCCGAATTAGTAAATCGTGTTCTTCAGTTACTTTCGCAGCCTTTTAAGCAGAAGTTTTTTGAAGACCAAATATGATTTTCGGTAGTAAGGAAATTTTCACTTTTTCGAAACCATAAATATATTTCTACTTTGCTAATTCACATTGCCTACTTCCAATGCAAAACGTTAATGACGTTTAGCCAATAGTTCAGCT
Organism: Neoascia interrupta; assembly: GCA_947623515.1. NCBI lineage: Eukaryota > Metazoa > Arthropoda > Insecta > Diptera > Syrphidae > Neoascia > Neoascia interrupta. The sequence goes on along the minus strand of OX392462.1, from coordinate 172,898,062 downwards.
TTCATTCCACAACTACATGCGGTACCGCATTGGGACCCTCGACCAGAGGTTCCCCTTCAAACAGTTTAAATTTTTCTTCTAAATACTCTGATCCGCTTTCTCCTTGTCTTTTCCTGCCTATCAGTTTATTTATGGTCCCCACGCTTTTCCGAAGCAATTATTTCGACCGTTTATCCGAATTCAAGTCCTTTCTGAATAACTCCCAAATTTTCTTCGGGTCTTCTAGAGAAATCTTTTCGATCGGAGCTTTAAGTTGTAAGCCATTCAAAGGTTATTTTCTTTGCCGTCCCCATCTGTGTTGTTGGAATTGATAGAGGCGATTAAGGATCATGGTGCTCTTCTATTTTCGTGAGGTAACTATGGGAGGAATCCATATTTTTACCATAGAGAGGTCGTCGAGATCAGGTGTTTTTTTTTTCCTTTAACCACGCCACGTTACTTATCTTGCTTCTAAAACTTCTCTACCCCTTGTTGACTTTCATTATGAGCCCAAAATTTGTTTTACACGTTAAAGTCCACGCCACCGATGATAAAGTTTAACCCAAGTATTGCGGGTCCAGATCGTCGTCCGTACGTGTCGCCTATTGCGGAGGAAAACAGCTCGACAATGTATTGTATAGACTTTGATATAGAGAGAGGGTCCGCATCTGAATTTAGAATAAGAACGTCAATATTATTCTTCGAGGAATAGTTTTATCCCATACTAAAATCGTCATTTGGCAAAAAGAAAAATAAATCGCATAAGAATTAAACTTGAATAAAAATGAAAGTTAGGATCACCCTGTAAAGATCATCAGCAAAATGTATGCGGAATTCAATCGGCTAACAGCTTTAAATTTTCGCCCAATCTTGAGCGGAAATGAAAATTAATTTGCCCTAAATCGGCATAGTCTTTCTTTTCGACACGCTCATCGTTCTTTTCGTACGGAGCTGTGGTCGAAGTCGGTAGCAGAGAAAATACGGGGCGGAGTTGACCGTCCAAATATTACTCTTTCAGAGAGAAAAAGTCATTTTCCTGCTTAACCCAGAATTACTGTGAGTAGACAGGAGCACCCGTGTATTTATAGAACTAGAATAACACACCGCTTTGCACCAGCTTAGTCTTGTATGCCTACCATCATCCTAACCAACCGACGACACCATAACGATCATCGCGATCACCGGCGATCAAAGCAGTGTACAGCTTATCTTGTACCCTACATATTAGTATCGATCTTTGGTATTCTCTCTCTACGTTGATATTGATAATAAGAGTAAAAGCAAAGTGTTTTGATTGATTGAATTATTGTACCCATTCGGCGCATAATATTTTTATTGTTCCCTTTAGATTTGGTAAAGTTTAAACTCCACATTTTCAACGAGGATTGTGCACAAACTTCGGAACAAAATTTGGTGAGTTATACAAATATAAGTTATTTTATTTAGATAGCTGCCTAAATTATCATATGCCGAGCTGAGGATGTACGGACATGGCTTAATCGATTCTCCTGTCGGTCCCATTCATATCTCTAAGAGGTCTTAGTGGTCAACGGTGATTATTTCACTGCGTTACAAACTATACATCAAACTTAATATACCCTGTGTCGGCTATAAAAAATAAATGCTTACAAACCATCTGTCCCTAATTACTCCAGATATTCAGATGACTTTTGGAAGGCAGCTAAAATTGTAAACGGAAGAACTATATATTTATAACACGATTTCGTTCTTTAGAGCACCGCGCCGTTAGGAGACTATTTGAAAAACTTATTTAACGCTCTTCTGTTCTCGCCCTTAAGTCAGTATGCAATGCAAACCCTCTTTTCGCGGGTGAACTTGTGGATGCACCTTTTACTTTAATTGAAAAGAGGCATGCACTTTGGTGACGATCGAATACCTCACGAATTTTATGAGAATATTTCTCCTCAGTGTGTTAAACAACTCATATAACCGAATTTTCAAAACAGCCAGTCTCCCAAAAAGCTTTAAACGCGCTATAATTTCGAAACTGTTAAAATGGGTATATGCTAGCTTGATGATCCAACTAACTAAAAAGATCTTTATTCTTTAAATAAATCAGCTAATCTATTAAGGGCCAGTTTTTTAGTGCGAGTTCATCCGAGTTTCCGAGTCGAACTCGGATACAGAATCATAGAGTAAATAATAAAAAAAAATAATAGAGTGGCGCAACAGCTCGAGGTGAACCAGGGCCAACTTCTCAACAATGTATGCTGGTGTGCTGATTTCTTTACATACAAGGGGACCTACAATTTTTTGCCGAATCCGAACGGCACTTTGAGAAGTTTTTCAAGACAAATGATACTCTCGGAGGGCTTGTCAGACCCTCGCGGAGGTGGGACCCGTGAAAAAGAACAAGTCTTTTTTTTTCAGGTGACGATGGCAGGATTCGAACCCAGACCTCCGGCGTAGTAAGCACACACACTAACCACTACGCCACGGCACCCCACAGAGTAAATAATAGTCCGGAATTTACTCGGCTTAACTTGCCTTTGGTGAGTTAATCCTGGATCAACTCTGGTGAACAGTATAACCTTATTTTTTGTGTTTTTTAAATGAAGTTAGAGCTGGGAGAGCCGAAGATTTTGACAACTGACGGAATTAAATCTGTTTGAGAAAAATTTCACGCTTGGTTCATTTTATCAGATTCATTTTGTTTCGGGATTAACAAATCTTGGAGCTGGGCTTAACTCAGCGCTAAAAACCCAGCCCTTAGAGATATGATCAACCGAGAGGAGAATCGATTAAGCAATGGCATTCCGTCCATCCATTCGTCCGTATGTACACAATTTTAAGGCTTAAAATTACAAGCCAGGGAGCTGAAAATTGGTGGTTAACCTGAAAGTCTATTGAACCAGATCAAGTTTAAAAATTAGTCTTATCCACAGACACGCCCACTACCACCTTTATTTAAAAAAAAATAAAAACACTTAAATCAAAGCTATGTTGCCATAGTACAGAGCATCAATTTTTTGTGTGAGGCGCAGCTTTGAAATTTTTTTTAAAGCTCCAAAAATAATTTACCCTATCATTTCAGACCAGTTTTGAATAAAAATTAATTTATTGTACTCGACCCATAGTATTTAATTTTAATGCATAGTTTGTAACACAGTGTAATAATAACCGTCATCACCAAAGCCCTTTTAGAGATATGATCGAAACCCACAGAAGAATTGATTAAGCCATGTCCGTCAGTCCGTCAGCTAGAAAGCTGAATTTTGAAAAGTATTTTGATTCTTATTTTGTACAGACAAAGTATGAAAATCGATAAAATCGGCCTGCAGCCACGCCCACAATTGACTTCAATGTGAGACTACTTCTAGTTTACACTTTATTTCAAACTGCCTTTTGGTCCAGTCAGACAAGGCGCGGGAATTAAAATTTTGGTTCAAAGCAGTTATAGTGGTCAGAACACTTAAAATAGAAAAAAATTGGGCAGTCCACTTTTAAATTGTTAGAACTTTAAAAACCCAATTTCTCGGAATGACCCCAAATCGAAAAAAAAAATTATATATGACAAATTTAAAATATGCTACTCTCAGAAGATAGCGAGCACACTTCAACGGCCACACAGTGGACCCGGCGGGTTGATTGTAGCTTTTTGTTACACTAATCCTGAATTTGTACCTTGACCCGGTTCAGCGAAAACTAATATTTCGCTAGGTTCAGATTAAATTTTGACCCAGTTCACTCTTTTCGATAACCGGGCGAGGACACAGTATTGGAACTAATGGGTTGATTGTAGCTTTTTTGGAGCTTTTTTGTTACGCCTATTGGAAATTCGTACGTGACCGGTTCCGAGAAAAGCACGATTTTTCGTGCTGCTCTCTGAAGCTAGCGAACACACTAACATGCTAAACAGGGGACCCGGCCGGCGGGTCAATTGTAGCATTTTTGTTACGCCTATTATTATTATAGCAATTGTTACACTAATCACGAACCTTGACCCGGATTCGAGCAAAACTAGATTCCGATAGGTTCAGATAAAATTTTGACGGTTCATATTTTTTGGGTATGCGGGTGTCTTCCTAGCATGGAACCCAGTGCGATAATTGTAGCTTTTTTGTAACGCTAATCGCGAATTTGTAGCTTGTCTCATTTTTTCTGGCTATGCGGGTCTCGACCGAGTATTAGCGCTAGTGGAATAATTCTCAATCTCCGAAAATAAGATAACATTCTAAGAAGGACTTTCGTCTCGAAAAAAACTTTTTTTAAGTTCAAAGCGTTTTCATTCCTTTGAACTTATGTGCATGTTTAATTTTGTTCTTATGCTTACGCGAGAAATGAGCACTAGCTACAAAGCCTTTCAGCTCTTTATTAAATATATATTTCAGACGACTTGTCCTTCTTGCTAAGTTTGTTACAAACAAAATTTTGAACTCCGCCCACGTTTGGGGAACGTTTTTAGGAAAAACCGTTTTTTCCGAAATAATTTTCTTTCACTTTTTAGGTCACGCCCATAAAAGTGAGCATGGGTAAAAAATTAAAATCATTTAATTGCAATTTCGTTAGAATCATGATAAAATACGGTAAAAGCGAAAAAAAAATCAGAAAAAACAGTTTTTTTCTAAAAACGTCCTTTAAAGTAGGCGGGACTCAAAACTTTGTATTGTGAAAACTTACCAAATAGTAATATCTTTAACATTTGCCATATAATTTTTTTCGATTTGCAGTAAACTTTCCGAGAAATCGGGTTCTTAAAGATCAAATATGTTAAAAGTGGGCATGATCGATATTGTGGGCGGTCCAATAACCAAAATTTTAACTCTAACCTGCCTTACTTGACCAAAAGGGATTTTGAAAGAAAATTTTGTTTTTTTTTAATACTAGGGTGGACGGAGGCTAAAACTCCAAAATCTTTCAAAAATACCAATACGCCCACTATAGCAGGTATATAATACCGAAGTTGCCGATATTGGTTATACCCGATTTCCACGTGCTAAAAAACCACCCATTTATGAGAGACACTATGAAACGCCAGAACGCACTTCATAGTAGTAAATTTTCGCTCTCTCATAATACTTCTTGACTTTAACTGACTTTGACTTTAAGTTAACTTAACAAGTAGTTTACGCTTCCGTAGTGTTAATCGCATTGGATAGGCTCTTTCGTGCGGCTTCACCCTACGTCGCTGGATCGAAGGGTCTTGTTCTTTGTAGTCGTCGCTCGTTGTTAACATCGTTAAGAGTCTCGTTGAGAGTCCGGATCATTTCATTGTTGCAATGAACATGAAGGCGAGCATTTAGCTTTCGAGCAAAGTTTGTTACTTCTTCGCGCACGGTAGCTATTCCTAAATCTCTGTGAATATCACTATTCCTAATATACCATGGAGCATTCACAATTGCTCTTAGTGTCTTGTTTTGGAAAGTCTGCAACATGGACATGTTGCTCGGCTTGGTACAACCCCAAAGTTGTATACCGTATGTCCAGGACGGCTTTAACACCTGCCTGTACAAGAGCAGTTTGTTATATATGCTTAGTTTCGAAAATATTCCGATAAGCCAATACATTTCCCTGAGCCTAATCTCGAGCTCGTCACGCTTCTTCTTTACGTGTGGTTTCCACCTTAGTTTAGCGTCCAGTGTCATCCCTAGATACTTCGCTTCATTTGCATAAGGTATTTGTGCAGAATTTATGAACAGAGGTAAATTGTTCTTCTTCTGTAACTCTTCACTTACTTCTGTAAGTGAAACTCACATGCGTAGACTTGTTCTCGTTAAGAGCGATTCGCCAAGTCTTCGTCCAGACACAAATTCTGTCCAATGCTCGTTGGAGGTTTCTCGTTGATGACTCGACTGATTCACCTGTTGCCAGGATAGCCGTATCGTCCGCAAACGTGGCCACGATAGTCTCGTCATCTAGAGGTATGTCTCTTGTGTAGAGCAAGAACAGGGTCGGACCAAGGACGCTTCCCTGGGGTACGCCAGCCCGAATTTGCTTGAAACTCGAGTATTCACTACTACACCTAACACGAAAGAGTCTGCTTTCAAGATAATTTTCCAATATTTTAAACATGTGTTCCGGCAAGTTTTGCCGTAGCTTATATTTCAAGCCTTCGTGCCATACCTTGTCGAAGGCTTGCGATACGTCGAGGAAAGCACTTGAACATATTTTTTTCCCTTCTAAGGCCTTTACAATTTCATGCGTTATTCTGTAGACTTGATCTATTGTGGAATGGTTAGGTCTGAAAACGAATTGATGATCCGGGATCAAGCGTCTTTCTGCAATTATTGGTTGTAATCGCTTCAGCAGAAGTTTCTCGAATACTTTCGATATTATCGGCAGAAGCGATATGGGCCTATAAGATTTTTAGCCATTTGCGCATTTCTCCGGTTACTCTAGCAACTTTCCATTGTCTTGGAACGTATAGAAGTGTAAAAGAAGCGTTTATCATATAAAGTAGCTTGACGAGTGCCTTTTTTGGTAGTTCTTTCAATATTTCGCCAGTGATCAGGTTGTAACCCGGGGCCTTATAATTTTTAAGTTTGCCTATTGTCTGTCAAAGTTCAACTATGTTAAATAGAAGCTATCTCACATTGATGCCAGTAGTGGGCGTGGCCGTTGACAGATTTAGCCAATTTTTACACTTTGTCTGTGCAACAGAAGAACCAAGCGGCGTTCCATGTTTCAGCTTTCTAGCTTGATTTCGAAGACCTAAGACCTTCACACATACGTAGGTCTTAGGGTTCTACGATGATTATTTTACTGTGTTACAAGCTTATGCATTGAAATTAATGTTCCCTCGATCGGGTATAAAAATCAGAGGGAAAGTTTTTGTGGTCTTTTTTTGTTTCCCTGTTGCCTGTTGATAAGAAGCTATACAAGTTTAATAAAACTTTAGATCCCCAGAGATTTTAAACCAAAACACACGCAAACACTGAGAGGCAAAGTGATATAAGCACAAAATGTAATTAAAGCTTGTCGCCATATACACTTACCTACACTTGTTGCCCAACATTATACAACTTGTCAAGGGACCCTTCAAAGGCTCAAACGTAATTACGCACCAATAATTCGATTTAAAACGCGAGAGACATGTCGCCAGACTCCCTTGCACTCTTAAGGGATAGTATCACCCATACAACACATATAGGTACGCACTTGTCAATTAAGCACGAGTAATTCAATTAGGGGAATGTCCAGCCCAGCAACAGACAAAACAAACAAAAAGGATATATTAAGGATTTTTTTCTCTTCCAACGAATGCAGACAAATGTGCAATGAAGCACTCTAGCTCATTCCTATACCCGATGTCACTGTGAGAAAATAAATCTGAAGACAAAGCAAAATAAAACGCAGAGAAACAACCACCAGGACCAACACAATAAAGCAACAGGACATATACCTATATGGCAAAAGGAAGTCACATTCGTCCCCTTCACCAGGCTGACTGAAAAGACGTCAGCCACCCGCTCCGCAATTCTTCAAAGTGTCTCCGGCCTAAAAGCAAAGTCACAAAAGGAGCATCTGCCCCAATGGCCGCGTCCCTTGTTCTTTGACTAATCTCGGTGTGGGTGGGCGACCGTACATCCGTGTGTGTTTTTTTTTACTCAACTCATATGGAATAGCTGGTGCACCAGCGACGACCGGATCCCGTCGAAAAGAAATGGACTTGCACAAGAGATGTGGTTTTATTATCCTTTCTAATGGATTCTATTGCGGCTGCTGCTGTCGCGCTATGTTAGCCTTCTTCGAAGACATCTCTAACCGAGGTTAGGGTTGAGCTAAATTTCCTATGCGATATAGCTGCAGCAAAGTGTAGGTATCCTAGTGTTTCTTGCATGGCGTAATGGGAATTTCACTTTAATTAAGGGTACAGACCAAGTGGCAGCGTGTGTGCGATAGTGTGGACATTTAATTACCTTGTCTCATTTCGCTTTATTCCTCCATAGTCTCGGACTTGGTGTGCATCCTTTGCTTTCACATCTTGCGCATTTCAGCCCAATCGAGTGAGTCCGCTTGTCCTTTGTGAAATAAATGGCGAGTTCTGTTGTTTGAAGTCTAAGCAATTTATATGGCGCGTAACTAATCGCTGCGAAATGAGAAATGCTGCTCACTTTTAGCCATTGTGCACCAGATGCCGGCTATATGGCAAACAGGAATTGCCTTTTATCTTTTCTAGGTGTCTTCTGAGCGGACGATGTGGATTCAAAGGATGCAGGATTGTTGGATGGATAGAGCTATTTCATATAAATTTTTATGAAGGTTTTCAAAAGGTGGCCAAGAGCAAACAATCTTTACGAGCCTGTTCCTTAATGAAGACAGTTACCTCTACCCGATCAAATCACGCAATTGCAACGGGTCCAAGTAGAAACTGCTGAAATTTATAGGCTCATTATAAAGTCTTAAAACCGAATGCCGCATCAGGACTATTTTACTGTCTGCAATTTGTTTATGGATAATCCAACGCTCCAAACTCTAATGAACAACATCAGCCAGGCTTGTATGTATATACTGACACACAGAGCATCAGAGACCTCACCAACAACAAATAAGGTCTACACTTTGTTTTGATTGAAATTTAAAATGCCTTTCATGCTTGGCACGAAGCTCTTTCTGTAGGCCAAGCACATTTCGGTTCATTACACAATCGTGTCACTATGGAATTGCTCTGACGAGACTACATTGCAGTGTAGGGAACAGTACGAGCCGAAAGTGAACTCTGATCCGTTGCTCTATGTGTGAGAGAACACATATGAAATGTCCTGAATGCTCTTGGTCCCCCAAAATCGTGCTAAAGAATGGTTGATTGATTTTGTGCTGCCCTGCTTTTCGGCTTTTACCTTAACTGATGTGTGGAATCTAGAAGTTATGTTGCTCTTAGGAAATGATATCAAAAGCCATATGCGTGCCAGAGAATAGACGCTTTAAGGGACATTAAATTTTTTTCCAAGGATAAGGCGTTATAGACACGAAGGCATTTTAATCGAAGACATTCGAAAAAACTCATAGGTACTAGCGTCCCAAAAGTAATACAAAGAGGTACATTTATTGCAAGGTCCTAGGCACGAAATGACTTTGCCAAAGCGAAAGTGGACGATAGTGGACTAGAGCTATTAAGATGGTGCGGTTCTCAAAGCAGTCCCATATATTCGATAGACGAAAACAGCTAAAGACAATATCGTCCGCGTGGTGTAAGCACAGAACCCTCAAATTCCGATGCAGGGTGGTTTCTGTCGTCATGCTTCATAACAACGGCTCCTCGATCTTCCCGGAATCTATGAGAGCGTCCAAACAAGATAGGCAAAACTTAATCTTAGGTTGTAGCTGTAATATTGATGTCCGTCAGAGCATTTTGGAACTCAGAAACTCAGACGTTAACGCTATAGAGGCGAGGTTTTGTTCGGTTTTGTGCGATTTCTCTAATCCTCAGAAGAATTCTCCGTGGGTGCGTAACACTTGGTGACGCATCGTACTCTAGTCCTGAACCTCTGACCGTAAAATCACAATAAGGTGGCCAGGATATCAGGCTTCTATGCGAGCTGTTGGTATCACCAAAAGGCCCACAACATATTTCCGCGAACTTCCGCTTGGCTTTCCGGAGTAAAGTAGGATAGGTGTTACCTAAGTGTAGATACTACATAACTCCTGCCTTCGCTGCCCTTCTTCTCTCGGGCAAGGGGCAACTAAAGTATCACTTTATAACAAACATACTCTTTCATCCCAGTTGTACTTTACTGCATGAACTTTGTAAAACGTGTGCGAGAACGCTTTAGTTTTTTTTTGACCCCCAAACTCTGTGGGTTGCTTTTTGGTCACGTCTGGAGGAGGTATACAAAACAAACTTTACGGACTTTATAACAACGCCATCAAAACCAAAAGAGTCAACAACGACGGCAATGGCTATGTCATCTTGATCGGATTTACGATTCCACATATTCTGGCCCATAAACGAGAGAGCCAACTTTAAGACAGACAGTTTTACCTACTTACTTAAGGTGGCGCTTCAGTTAGACTTGGAACTATGGACCTCATCCAACAAGTCTCTCCCACCAGGTCTGTCTCCAGCTAGCCGTCTCCCGTTTTACATGCGAAGTTTGCTGAGGCCCAATTTCACATGCGTGCGCGACCTGAGTCTAGTCGCTTTTCTACTGCGCCGTACCGTCAGGGTGGATTCGAATGGCTAGGTGACCCAGCCATCGTAGCCGTTGTATTTTGAATCTCCTAGCAAGGTCGTTGTCGCTGTACAGCCCGAACAGTTCGATTTTATATCTCCACCTCCACTCTCTGTCTATGCAGACGGGACCGTAGATCGTCTGAAGAATTCTCCTCTCATAGCAGCCTAAAGTGTTTTCATCCGCCTTTGATAGTGTGCATGCTTCTGCACCGCAAATCAGGACTCGGATGATGAGGGTCTTATACATGGACATTTTAGTTGTTCGAGAGAGGGCTTTGCTACTTAATTGTCTCCTTAGCCCGATGAAACAGCGATTGGAAGAGTTATCCTCCTTTTGATGTCATCGCTGGTGTCATTGTCTGAATTGATAGCGGAACCCAGGTAGACAAAGTCCCTTGACCCTTATTAAATAAAAATAAATAGAGTGGCGCAGCAGCTCGAGGTAAACCAGGGCCAACTTCTCAACAATGTATGCTGTGTGTGTTAGTTTCTTCATTAACAAAGGGACCTACAATTTTTTGCCGAATCCGAACGGCACTGCGAAGTTTTTCAAGACAATTGTTACTATAGGAGGGTTTGTCAGGCCCTCGCGGAGGTGAACTCCCTTGACCCTTACTACTTCAAATTTGTTGCTCGCGATGGTGGTGCTTTGTCCAAGACGTCGTTATTGGATATCTTTTCTTGATGACAGCATATACGTGGCTTTGACCTTGTCTTGGGCATCTATACAACGAAGATAGTACAAGGCAGGCACTATCTTCCTGTACCTGAATGAACTCGTCTTGGTGGCCTCAAACGTGCCTGAATCTAGGAATCTAACGCGACACACCAAGACCAGCAGGGAACCCCTTCAAGAACCCGAGAACACAGGATCACCCTTCAGAACCCCGAAGAGGATCCCGATAACCTCTTCGGTCTCTAGGTCTTTCATTGCGGTAAAAGTCTTCTGAAAAGATCGAAACGATATCCCGATCTCACAAGAGAAATCGGTTACGTGTCAATAATAACGGCTTATTAAGACTCAGCTGTCTCATCCTAACGCATTATCACCTAACTTGGTTGAACGAAAATCTTGGTTGGTCCGCGATTTCGTTCACCATTATCACCTAATGGTGAACGAAATCGTGGACCAACCAAGATTATCACCTAATGGTGAACGAAATCGTGGACGAACTGGCCAGCATCATCAGCCAAGATTCTGATATGGACATTACGATGGCTGACCGACGGGTATAATCTCCCTTTCAACACAGCCAAAAGTCTTATAGATCAATACACGGCCAAACTAGCCGGTGAACGTTGGCAACAGTCTAAGGATTGTATCATAGCTCACTGCTTATGGCCAGTGCTCGACCTAAAAAGAACAACGACCCTTCTATCTCTCAGTGGAAACTAAATAAGAACACGACTCGTTGGTGTAGTCACAGGATACTGCACCAGTTGTGTCATGGCTACACGAATGGGAATTTTCGCGAATTACTTCTGCAGAAGCTGTAGGGATGAAGAAGAAAAAGAGTCTATAGAACACTTTCTCTGCCACTGTCCAGCTTTCCAAGAACGACGCTTAACCCTTTTAGGAGTCAGATTCTTTGATAGCCTGGACGACCTGGCAGGAATATCACTGCTAGACCTAAAAAGATTTATTCAAAGATCAGACTTATTCAATTATTAAGACATAATGTGCAACCATGTTTGTCTACCTTACAAACGTAATCACAATGGGCCAATCTGGCTACCGAGTGAACTTGCACCAAGTGCAAAGAACCCTTGCAACCTAACCTAACCTAAAGAACGGTGAATCACACGAGGGCCCATTTTCGCCGCTTCCACTGCGGTACTCACGAAGGCCTCAATGACATTATGCTGTGTTTTTCCGATTATGTCAATGTCGTCTTTGACATATCATTGTCAAACATTGTAAGGATTTTTAAAGATTGTGTCTTTGATGTTGGCAAGAGAACTCTGCACAATTCTCTGAAGTATGATGGTAAAGAAGTCACATGACGGAGCGTCGCCAAATCCTTTTTGACACAAAAAGGGTACTTTGACGGAACTGCATGCGTTGTGTATCGTCGTGCCTTTTTCACTTCAAGAGCGAGAAAGCGAACGAGATTTTTAGGCGAGCTGTCAAATGAACTTAAATCAATGACAATGCATGGGCTGGTTTATAATACCAGCATTATCGCTGTCTCGCACGCCGACCTTTTCGAAAAATCTAAAAATCCTCGCCGAGGTCGACGTCTGTCAATCTTTGTTGTGAGCCATGACACGCTGTTGAATAGACTTTTTTTCGAAGCTAATACTTGTATAATATAATATAAACCAATCATGTGCAACAAATCGGCAAATTTTAGAAATATCTTCTGTTTTGTCACTGAGCAGTCAAAACAGTCGTCGCGGTTTCTTGCTTTCATTGTTTAGTAACAAACGACTTCTCTGTTCTCGCGTTGTCGCTGCCGCTCTGGTTTGGCGTTCTCACATCGAACGTGAAAGGGCCATCATCCTGCACAGATACTAGCAAGTTCGCCAGGAATGACAAAAGAAGACATTGCGCTTCAATAACTCCTTTGGAGACCATTCTCTCCAGATGGTTATTGAAATTCGTACTTGTTTTTGTTAACTAGAGGCAGAGAGGATGAGAGGTTCTGATTTGAAAGCCTAGAAAGATACGGTATAACATTTAACTCGTCAACACTGTTACTTCAATAACAGAAGCGTCTATAATGCCAAGTTTAAGTGCTATAAGTACTATAAGTGCTATACTTTTAGTTTTGTAATTAGTGCTGTAACGTTTTACCTTTATAGGCGAATAAGTTGCACACCAATGCGACGATAACGAAACCTTATGGAGCCATAAGAGTGGCCGACATTTAGTCAAGATCCAAAGCTTGTAGTTCCAGAGTGTGCTCGCATCTTAAATCCATAAGCAAATCGTTTTAAACTCTAGTCACAGTCTAAAGCCGAGTTAAAAAAGTTATTAGAAGAAAACTTCTGGGTATCAGCCTAAGTTTTCTCATAGTACCTACAGTTTTATCTTTCCGCGACGTAAGGCGTGACATAATAATATTTCAGCGTTTTTGACTGCGTCATTTCTTTAATTATCTTATTTTTTCAAGCTCTATTAAACCTAACATACAATTAATCAATCTTAACACAAAGTTCAGCGCTGTCCCTTATACAACCATCGAATGAAAATAAGACCGTGTCTCAGGCAGGGTAAGCAAAGACAAAGAAAAGAAAAGAAATCACCCTACATAAATATCATTCACGTGCACATTTCCCTTATTTAATACTTAATCGAAGGACATTTCCTTTTTTTTTTTTGCAAAAACGATGCCCGCCGCTTTGGCCATGACGCTGGTATGTGGTAGTACTGTGGCGTTCCACCCGATGGACTGATCACGTATTTATCTCATTAAAAACACATATTAGCGCGAACAAGCGGACTTAAGACGTCGGTCGGTTCGGTACTGACTGCCATTCCACCGGACAGGAAATCATTTCGAATTCAATGCATGTAGAATATGACTAAACGAAGTCCTATTTCATTCTGATGTCCTGGAGCGGAATCAACTTGTAATACAATGCGGCAAATAATACACATAGTGGATTTCAAGATGGCTGGCCAACATCACTGGTGGTGCAATCGCCGAATAATGAAGGGCATTTAACCGGAGGATGGGGCAGGGATATAGTATATATTATTCCATCCTGGTCACCAAATGGAATCGCTGCCATTAACGTGTCGGTGTTGTTGTATTGTTAAGTTATATATCCTTTCCTTTGTACTTTTATTTTCCTTGTTTTATTTTAGTTTTTCCTCCATCCAATTTTGCTGGAATTTATTTATTTCCGAAACGAGTGCCGTGACTTGAAGGATTTATGAACTCAACTTGAATTCGACTCAGGAATCACACGCTAATTGGATTTTTCTTTGCTTCTGCTTAGACGCGCTGGCGGAGAAGAGTCTATTTTATTGTTTGTGTCAATTATAATTTCTTTTGAAGACACCATTTTTCATTTATGAACCTAAGGTGGATAAAGGTTTTTTCGTCCTTCGAGATGTGCATTGAATTCATTATTTGGAATTGTGGTAATTTTTCATTAATTTTTTTCGTCGGTGATGGTGAGTGGTGAAACGCTTTATTTTGAAATTAACCCTACTAGTGAACTCGAACCTAGACATTCGCTAAAAAAAAACTTCGTAGTGGCTCCACTGTTGTCACACTAATCTCAATGCTACTTTAAGTGAGCCCTGGACTTCTTCCACAGGGGCCCCCAAAAACACTGGCAATGCATTGAAGTTTTCATACGAAGAACGTTGTGACGATGGTTAATTTTTTAAAACCCGCCAGGACCTTAAAGCATACTCTTCTTAGCGTAACTTTAACCTCGTCAAAGTTATCTAACAGCGCTGCATTTAATTTTTTTCTTGAAGAGCTTAGACAGCAACTTGTCAAATTATTGTTTATGGCTTTTGAATAAGCAATAAGACATTGAACTGATCGGTGGTCATTAAGCTCGTGGGTGTGAGTGCGTCATGAGTTCAAGCATCTTGGGCCTTGGCTCAAAGCATGATGTACGAATCAGCTCGATTCCTGGCAGCCTTTAAACCAAAAATAGTTTTCTACACAACACATAAAAAATTCATCGACACAAGTTAAATACCGTGCATCGGAGATGAATTTGTTGAAGAAGGTATATTAATACTTATAATATGTTATATTAATTTATGTGTTTTTGGGCACCCTGATTCCAAAAATATTATATAAAACTGTTGGACTCGATTAACTTAGGAGTTCAACTGTAATAAACTCGCTGTTAGACACAGAGCGAAGACTTTTTTAGCCACAGTCGATGACCCTAGTTACATGTTGCTCAATTTCGTCGTAAGATTCTGTAGGATTTTTTTTTAATGTTGTAAGGCAATGGAATTTGCCTTACAACATTAGAACTTACTTCCAATTGTAAGGAATGTGGTGAGACATTCGAAGTGGACACTTTTACATGACGTTTCAGACGTTTTCCTAACCCTATAGGTGCTTGTGTCTACTAGGGTACCGCAAGCGCTTGTCAGAAGTCTGCTGGGATTTTTGTTAAATTTTGACATAAGATATCATCCAGCATTGTGTTTGTTTTAAGCGGTTCGCCCAAAAATGGAAAAACGACCACTAAGTCCATCACAGTCTACGTTGTCTGTCCGTCTGTACGCGATTGCAGCGTTGTTACTTCTCAATGGTAGGTAGTTCACAGAAAGATAAAATTTGGTGTACTTTTAAACTTCAAAAATAGTAAGAAAACTCAACGAGGGCAATTTTTTTCAAGCACTAATAATAGTCCAGCAAAATTAGACATTTACCCGGACATTTGGAATAACAAGCTGAAAATTGGTGGAAATGTCGAGTATGATGTCCTACACACAAAAAAATGTTAGTGGAAATGAGTGCTGGAAATTTTCCCTTCCTTATGCTTGTTTTATAGCAGAAACCGGGATAGTACGATTTTCGTTATTGATTGTTTGTTGAGTTGTTGAAAAATACACATTAATTGCTTAAAAATAGCACTGACTGCTAGAAAAACTAAAAATTAAAAAACTAAAAAAAAAAACTAAAAAAAAAGAAAAATTACGCGGACATCGCAAACAGCACTGCCGTAAACGGAGATTTTTCTAGCAGAATAAATGTCGGCAAATGTGAGAAAATGCAACGACAAGTAGGAAAATGCAACGTGCATATGCAAAAACTTCAGGCCATCTACGACAGATTGCAAAATATCCGACCATACCAAAAAAAAAAACTGCCACGCCTCAAAATAGTGGGCGGGATATAAAAATATAACTGTTGAATGCTTTACACTAGGTAGTTGCATACATTTCGGCCTAAGACTCCGCCTTTTTAACTAAAAAAATCATCAATCTTTTTTTAATGCCACGCCCACAAAAGTGGGTGGATGCACATATACACGAAAGTGAGAAAATCCTAATATCTACAACTTTTTTCTTATAATTTTAAGTCAAATTTCATATATTTATTTGTTGAAAAACAGTTATTTTAAGCTAAAAACCCCTTTAACAAAGGGCGTGATCAATGAAAATGCCCAATTTTTTTGTCTTATTCAAGGCAATGTTACATAACAAAAATGAATACACTAGCACCATTCTAACATAGCTAAAACTTAGAAAAAGTACTTTTAAAATTAGAGATGTTCGCGCATACATGCCTTTAGTGGGCATGTCTGTGGGCGGATTCAGCTAATTTTCAAATTTGATCTCATCCAATAGACTTTCAGCATACCCACCGAATTTCAGCCCTCTACCTTAAAATTAAAGGCCTAAAAGTTGTTTATATACGGACGGAAAGACGGACGGACGGACATGACTTCTCTGTCGGTTCTCTACCTTAAAATTAAAGGCCTAAAAGTTGTTTATATACGGAGGGACAGACAGTCCCATTCATATCTCTAAAAGGTCTTACGGGTCTGCGTGGTTATTTCACTGCGTTACAAACTATGTATCAAACTTAATATACCCTAAGTCGGGTATAAAAAGAGTTCAACTGTTACACACTCGCTCTGTGCCACAGTACGATGTGCGAGAACTTTTAGCAGTGCGAACTTAAGCCACAGTTGATGTATATAGTAAAATTTTGCACGGACATTTGATACGGGCATTTTACATGACGCCGCAGACGTTTTCCTAACCGATTGTGTTCTTATGTCTTAAAGCAGAGTTCTACCAAGTACCTCAAACGCTTGGCAGAACTCTGCTGGTATTTTTGGTGTATTTTTACATAATGGTTGATATATCGCTGCTGGAAAAAAAGGTGAGCTTGAAATTTATTTTCAAGCAACATGTGTTTGTTTTTAGCGGTCCGTCCAAAAATGGAAAAAGGACTTATTAGTGGATTACTAAGTTGTCGGTACGTCCAATCGCGTTGTTACTTTTGAACGGTAAATTGTAGAAAGACAAAATTTGTCACCATCATCATCATTTTCGAATGCCGCCTATCCTTTAAAAGGGTCGCGGAGCGAGGGTGGCTAAAAGGTCCTTCCATCTTTCTCGATCCTCCGCCACCAACTCAATAGACTCCGGCGCAGTCCCCAGGCGGAACTCAGAGAGGTTCTTTACCTGATCCCACCACCTGTTTCTTGGCCTACCAGGGGGGCGACGTACTCGCATCTCGGCTTGCATGACCTGTCTAGAAAGCCTGTCAGGGGGCATGCGAACAACGTGTCCAAACTATCGAAGAATCGATCGCTCCACTCGGAGAAGTAGCTGCTCAACATTGAGATTCCTACGAATACTGACGTTTCTCACTCTGTCCCTTAGAGTAACACCAGCAACGCACCTCAGGAATCTCATTTCGGCAGCTTGTACCCGCGATCTAATTCTTTCGGTCATTACCCAAATTTCATGACCATAGATGAGGGTCGGAACGAACCCTGAATTAAAAACTGAGATCTTTGCTTTCACTCCAAGCTCAGCTTTCCTGATGACCGGCCGGCGCAGTTCCTTTACTATTGCTCCAGCTTGGCCAATTCTACAGGACAACTCAGTATCACTCCTCCCATCTTTCGTGAAAAAGACCCCGAGATACTTAAACTTCTCCACCTGTTTTAATGGAACTCCATTTATGTGCAGGGTACACTGCACAGGAGTTCGGGAAACAACCATCACTTCCGATTGGTTCACGTTTACCTTCATCCCAGCATCACCACAGATGGCTGCAAACCTATCCAGTGTTCGTTGAAGTTCCTCTTTGGAACTGCGAAAAGCAGATGGCTTATCCTGATGCCAGCCAATTCGAAACATTGCTCGCCAAGACTGCGCCTCACCATCCAGTCCATATATGCTATGAAAAGGAGCGGCGACAGAACACAGCCCTGGCGAAGTCCAACGCGCTCATCAAAAGGACGGGATTTGACGCCATTTATCCGTACACAGCTTCTGCAGTTTCCATACAAAGACTGAATGGCTCTCAGAAGAGGCCCACCCAGCGCATAGTCCTGCAAAACTCTCCACAGTGTATCCCGAGGGACTCGGTCATACGCCTTTTCCAGATCTACAAAATACGCATAGACCGGTTTGGCATATTCCCAGACCTTCTCAAGAATAACCTTCAGAGTAAAAAGCTGGTCGGTTGTGCCTCTGCCAGGCCGAAAGCCGCACTGTTCTTCCCGTAACAAAGGCTCGATTACAGCTCTAGAACGCGTTTCCAAAACCTTCGCGAATACTTTTCCCGGAAGACTCAAGAGAGATATGCCCCTATAGTTGGCGCAATCTCTCCTGTTCCCTTTTTTGAAAATGGGCACTATAAGTCCCGTTTGCCAATCGCTTGGTGCCTTCCCGCTATCCCAGGCCACCTTAATAACACGTGTTAGCCATTTAACACCCTCTTCACCCATTGCCTTGAGCATTTCTGGCCGGATTTCATCAACTCCAGCAGGCTTGCCAACTTTTAGCGATTTAATCGCTTCAGTGACTTCGTCTACTGTGGGACTATTCTCCGCCCTTATCTCGTCAGCAGTGGGAATGCCATCTTCAGTGCCCTGTTGGGGGTTGAGCAACTCCGAAAAGTGCTCTCTCCATCTGCGCAAGACATCGCTCTCACTTGAAAGAAGTGTACCGTCCTTGGATTTAACCGCTTGGATGATATTTAACTTCCTTTGTTAACAAAATTTGTTGTGCTTCTAAACTTTAAAAACCTTAAATAGTCAGAGAACCCAACGAGGGCAACTTTTTAAAAGCACAAATACGGGTGAAAATACATATTAAAGTTGTATGGGAAAATTGGTTAAATGTTTTTCAATACTCTTTTTAACAAGTTTAACAGGCAGCAACTAGAAAACTAAACTTAAGTTAAATATTAAATATTTACTGAAGTTTAACGAAAAAGTCCATCTTTTTTAAAATAATGAATTTTTTTTGAGAAATGAAAAGTTTATTTTATATCAAGGGATTATGACTATACCCTTAAAATGCGTAGTACATCGCCAGCAGAAGATTTGGGTATAGAAAAGAAAGACAAAGAAAAAAATTCTCGTTCCAATACAAACGCTGATGAGTCAAGCGTGTAACCACTGCACTGAATTACGCTTTCCCCCGCATGTGTTATGCCTTTACGGTAAAAAGCAATAGTATAACCAGCAGATAATTTCATAAAAACATCTGGCTCGCATCTAATTGCTGCCCAGTCTATTTGCATATCGGAAGAGGAAAAGGTGTTTTGTATTCGGCCGACCCTAACCTGGTTAACAGACGCCGACCAGGAAGCCAGACGCTTCTGGATTTTTCGTTTGCTAGTGGTTTTCCATACCGGTACCCACCATATCTGGTGAGCATTTCCCTATCCACTACCTGGGGAGGTGCCCAATTGGGGACCAACAACCCCAGAAGGGAAAAGAAGGGGAAAAACAACTCCAGAGTTGAAAATGGATGAAGTTTTTGAAAGTGTGAGGACATTACTTTTGAACTGGTCAGTGCACAAAGCCGTCTTGGTAAAGCACAAAGCATAAAAAAAGGAGGCAAGCTGTGTGGAAAAATTTAAAATTGCCGTTTCTAGCCTGAATTTTTCGAAACCTTTTCAAAAAACCAAGTAAAGAAGTTCGTTTTACCGTTTACGCGAAAATCCGTGCCCATAGAATTTAAGGAAAGCACCCAATGGTAGCACAGGATTTGAATTTCAAAATATTATAAAAAAGGTTATAAGAGCGAATATCTCTCCCTCTATCTCCCAAACGGTATAAAGTATAATTTTTATGCCTGCTCTTTTTTCTGTGCTATATAAAACAGCGAATTTTAAAAAACTTTGAAGATATGACTTCAAAACATTTTCTAAAACAAAAATTTCTAGTCCCTTTACGGTTATTAGGATCTGGATTAAATTTGTTTGAAGTATGTAACGTTTTAAAGGAATACTAACTGCATTAAAAACATTTCAAAATTACAGTTTACAACCTCAAAATTTTAAGCCTATTTGGTTAGGTTAGGTTGGGTACACTTAGACCAATGGAGGTCCATTGTGATACCACTTATAGAACCGGAGTTACCAGCCCGGGGACACAAATGACAACTACCCATTTGGGTGGGAGGGTTCTAAGGCAACCAGTGACGGTGTAAACCTGTACCGAAGAGGATGCAGGGATAAGGATGGAGTAATGGGGAGGATGCAGGGGTAACCGAATCAGGTGTTAACCCCTGCAAGGGGGGAGTACTAACGCAAGAAGCTGATGTAGGGTAACCGTCTTCGGTATAAACCCGTGCTACAGGCGACTTCCGTTATAATTGAGGGGAAGGGGGAAAGGGAACGTGGAACAGGAAGGTAAGGGTAAACAAAACAGTATGAACCCGTACCAGCGGGAATTATGTGCTGGTGATCCCGAGGATGGGATACAAATGGGATCCGTGGATGGGTGAGGGCAACCGAAGCCGTATAAGCCCACGCCGGTCCTGCACTGTAAGGGAAGACCCAAGGATAAGGTGTGGTCGGTAAAGATGGGGAGAATGGCAATTAATGTAGGAATTTGAAGAATTACGTTCCCGGGTGATATGAGGGACATATAAGGTGTGTCTTCCATTTACTTCGAGTCTAACTAGACCCTTAGATCTTTTGCTTTCTATTGCCCTTTAAGTGAGAGTTGGCCTCAAGGACTAGAGAGTGCAAGTGGGGGAACCGATTACGGTAAAACCGTTGCCGGAGGAGAATTCTTTATTAAGACGCTGAACTATTATTAAAATTATTATTAAAATTATTATTAAAACGCTCGGTGTGAACCCGTACCTCAGATGACTTAAGTCAGAAATTAGCTTTGGGGGGGACAGGAGAGGAAGGGGGAAAATGAATCGGTGTTCCCATTAGAGCGGAGAGGTAAAGGCAACTGCAACGGTATGAGCCCTTACCAGCCCGGTCCTGTTGGGAAGACTTCAAGAGAGGTGGGTGATGGGGGAATATTTGGCACTCCACTATAAGGTGCTGGCTCGCCCAAAGAGTTTGCATTAGGAGGAGGGATGGGTCTTGTGATACACAATTAGGCGTTTAGCCAGTTTGAGCCCGAGATAAAGTTCATTATCTTCTTTAGATCGAGTCGCGCTAGATCATTTAGATCATCAAAGAAGTATTCACCTAAAATTTTCCTTCTCAATGTCGATAGGGCGGGATAGTTGTACTGAAGATAAACCTCCTCATCCCTGCAACTTCTGCAGAAATCGTTGAAGGGAAGAAAGTGGCCTGTGAGGGCCCCAATTATTTTTCTAAGACTCAGCCGATTGAAGGAGTCTCTTTGTTTTCCTACGATCGAGCTCTGCACAGATTTGTTTAGAGGAGCGACATGTGCTGATATTATTCCACCTATTGTTTGCGCTTGTGATGGCTTCGACGTCCAGGTGGAACTTTATCGAGTTTATGGGTGCTGCCGGTTCCGTTGTATGAGTCGGGTTAGCATTAGCACCTTTTCTAGCTAGTTCGTCGGCTCTTTAGTTGCCTGGAACCCAGCAGAGGGATACGTCGCACCTGACAGCAATCTCGTTGAGAGATTCGCGGCATTGCTTAACCAACTTGGATTGTTGGCGATTCCAAGGCTTTTATTGCAGCTTGGCTGTCTAGCTCTGCAGTCTATTGAGTTAATTGACAACCTGGCCGCGGCTTCACGAACGGCTGTAATTTCTGCTTGAAACACAGTGCAGTGATCTGGCAGGGGCTTGTATATACATAGGTCTAAGGTACTGGAAAATACTCCTGATCCTACTCTTGTCTAGTGCCTTCCATCAGACTAGTACTCCGTACATAAGTATGGGCCTAAAGACCGCCGTGTATGTATATCCAGTGCACAATCCTGGGTTGGAGTCCCCAATTTGGGCCTAGGATTTCCCTGCAGGAGTACAGGGCAATAGAGGCCTTCGTTGCACGGTCTTGAATATTCAGTTTCCAACTGAGTTTCTTATCTAATCTAACTCCCAGATACCTAGCGTGATCTGCAAGTGACAGTTTAACGCCTTTCAGTGTTGGTGGAGTTATGGGAGGTATTTTATACTTTCTGGTGAACAGTTCAAGTTCAGTCTTTGCCGGGTTTACTCCGAGATCGACACTATCTGTCCACCTAGCTAAGTTGTTAAGGGCAAATTGCATTATGTCCCTAACAATGAGGAGGAACTTGCCTGTTACCGCTTTCGATATATCGTCAGCGAAAGCCATAGTTCTAAGGCCGTTTTTCTCTAGTATCGAGAGTAGTTCGCTAACTACGAGAAGCCATGGTAGTGGCGATAATTCCCCGCCCTGTGAGGTGCCTCTGCATATGTACCTGCAGCTAAACAACTCCCCAGCTCGGCATGGACGACCCTGCTTTTAAGCATTTTCTCGATCCAATTGCAGAGATAGTTGTCAACCTTTAGCTTAAGGAGTGCATCAGCTGTGATAGCTTCCGTTCTGACATTGTTGAAGGCTCTTTCAATGTCAAGAAATGATACTAGAGTAAAATCCTTATTCTCAAAGGACGGCAATTAATTCACTGCGTTACAAACTATATGTCAAACTTAATATACCCTCCGTAGGGAGGGTATAAACAGCAAGTTTTACCTTTTTTTTTTGGAAAAATCCATGACTGCAGAATTAGTAAAAGCGGCAAATGCTATAGCGCAGGTGGTTGTAAAATAGCATACCACTGGCTGTTTTTATACCCTACTCAGGGTATCCTAAGTTTGTTGTATGGTTTGTAACGCAATGAAGTAATCACCACAGACCCAATTTCAATTCCACAGGTATTTTAAAATTAACTTCCTAGGTAGTTTGTTCTCTACAGTTATAATCAAACCGAGTATCAGATTTACGTAGAGCATAAGAGTTATGTCTTCGGTGTCCTCAAATATCGGTTTTTTACAACCAGCTATAACGAATTATCCTAACCATTTCCATTTCATAAAATAGAGTTACCAACCCTCTAAGCACTCATTAGCTATATGGTTACCCCACATGTAAGATTCGAGTACAATCTAATGGCCTGCTCCCAACGCACCACTCGTTTTATTAAATCTTTTCACATTTGCCTAATTGACTGACACTTTGGTGGGGAGCACGCACACACAATATGAGCATGTGTCCGAAGTGTCACATCTTTTACGCTCCAAGCACCTAGCCCACCCCTTGCCTCATAACTACGACCATGTTGAGCAATTTCAAGTCTGGATGATGACATTAATTAGATCACTGGGATGCTACGAACTCGAACGTGTGATTATGTAAAAATGAAATGCGCGAGACTCGGTGTCACTTAATAAATTTTTGACGTTTTCCCTGCTGTGCGGTGCCGGGTGCGGGCATGTGTGACATGACAGTAGGGGGTTGTTTCAGCTATACACCACTCTTGTTTTATACCCTTGAAGCACCATTTTTGTTCGCTTTTAATTCGTTTAGAACGAAATTAGTTCACCCGCCATGCATCTCTCTGATGCCTGGGTGTTCTTAGTCGCTTTTACAAATGAAAAGATTTAAGCCAATAAATTGTTGGCTCACAGGACGAGCGCGCAGTTAGCCCGTTCTGCACCCGTTCCCTGGAACGATGACTTTCCAACTGACTTTTAACCAAGCAATGGCAATGTCTGAGGTGAATAGAAATGGATCAGCGTTCCAGTGCATAAATTCGTGGTGGCATGGTGTCGTCGATGGGCGACTAAGTGTACCTACCCCATCATTTCCACAAAGTCCCCCCTGGATGGGTTTGTTAGTTACATCTTGCCTAGGTGATGTACGCGTTGCCTATTCTGTTCTGCTTTTCGCATGGCAGACTTCTGTCGCCGTCCGCAATGTCGGAATTTGAATGTAATCCCCCTGCGCGTTGTCGGCTTCACAGAATTGCAGCGCCCACGCGCCCGCCCGTCATAGACAACAACGTGTTGTCTCACTTATTGGGGTTTTGTGTGTCGTAAGTTTTAACCCGCGGATTGCAGCAGGTTTTATACTAATTAAAAGTAACAAAGCTACAATTAAGGGTTGGAAAATGGAAATGGAAATGGAATTCAACTGTTTGGTGATGGCTTCTCGTATTCATTCCTGGCTCCCAACATGCAGTCGTACCGTATATTACATAAATCGGGAGTGGATAGATACTTAGTTCTGGTAAAAGTTTTTAATTTTTGCAAATGGTTTGGTAATCGCTGTAATTTGTATAAGCGAAGGGTTGTTTTCTTGCTTTTTCTGCTAACGCAGCCGACATTGAATTGCCTTGAAACATGAGGGAGAGGCAATAGATGGCTGATGCAGCCAACGTTCCGAGAACGCCTGGATAGAGGGGGAAGTTGTAAAGTTAATGGTTAACAAATTTAGTTTGCGTTGGCAGCAAAGCGTCCAATTTTAAAGTTTTGTAATTTCGGTTATTGCTTGTTAAAAACGCAGAGCGAGAGAGGTTGGGCCGGGAGCAGCTCGCTCTCGTGATGTGTATAAAAAGCAGCAAGATATATTCTGATTGGATTACAGAAAAGTTGTGCTTTCGTCTGGGTCTGTTATGCATTTCGAAATGGGGAAAACGACTTGTGACCTTACTTTTCGTTGAAGTTCCAGTGAATTATAGTTTGACATAATTCATTACGGAAATTAGTTGGATTGAATCTTACTGCATTTAGAAATTCGGAGTAAATTTTTTAGTAAGACATTTCGCTTGGTGCGTCATCAGAACCGTAACTTAGTTATGCTGACCTATGCTATATGGTCTATTGAAGCTTCTAAGTACTTAAACGCACGCATTTTGTCTCACAATATATACAATTGTGTGGTTCCTTCCTCCAGTATCTTCTGGCTGCCAGGGCTTTTGACAAGATGTAGTAAAACGAAAAAGGGAAAGGGAACTGGAATCTTCCAGATTTATAGCTGAAATGAGCTCGTATACATTTAGGTACATTTTTTATGTTGTTAAAATTATTCCTGGATAAAAGATAAGAGAGACTGTGGACCTGGGACTGCTATTTTTGCAAATTGACGTTGAATCGACTTTGAGCCATGGTAAGAGTTTGCTGTTCTTTGCAGAGTTGACACACTGCAGGTGTTCCTCTGTTGAATAGATGCTTATGGGTGATGTATGAGTGGCCATTGGACCACGTATGAGTGGTCCTCTGAGCCTTGTGCCTTGTGTATGTTTTTAGTTTTAAGCGAGAAACGTCGTTGGGGTAGATTGTTTTGGTACCATTGAGGTTAAAGTTCATTTACAACTGCAACTGTTGGTAGTTAATTCAAGCGTCTTTTTTCTTAAATCTCCAACTCACCAGCAGATAGTTCTCGATATTCCTTTCTGTTGAATTGGTAGAACGTAATTGATAGCTGCTGTGTCAGTCGGCTCGTTTCCTCTGATCCCGGTGTGCTCGGGAACCCAGAGTACTTTCAATTACCACTGTTTTTTATTAGCATAGCAGATCACATATTGCTTCTACAATTTCGGTGGAGTTAGTTATATTTTTTACGGTAGATAACGTGGATAGACTGTTAGAAAATAAAACAGTCTTTTTGTTTCTTGAGCAATTTATTGCTCTAAGTAGAGCAAAAGCTTCTACAGTAGGTAAAGGTTGATGTGCACTGTCTTTAGCCTTTGGTGAGCACTGACGCATTTTCACGGATAACTGCAAACGATATGTGGCTTTCGGTTTTAGAGGCGTCGGTCATATAGCTAGTTGGTGAAATATTTTGCGTATACTGGCAAAAGTCTGTCTTAATCGAGTGCGCCTCAAGCGCTGGTTTATTTTACGGATTTGTATGTATATGGGTAAGCCTAGGTCTTAAGCTCATAAAAGAGTTTTCCATTCTTCACACCTAATACTATGTTTCCACCGGCAATAATACGAGGATTAGCGGGAGACGATTAATATTAAATCCCAAAGTGGTTTCACCATAGTCAAATATAGAATTAGTTTGACATTAGCTAAACACTTTTTATACCCCACCCCGTAGGATAGGAGGTACATTAAGTTTGTCACATAGTTTGTAACACGGTAAAATAATAATGGTAGACCCACAGGACCTTAAGGGCATATGATCGAGACCAAATTCTGAATCGAAAAAGAAATGTTCGTCCGTCTGTGTGTCACACGTTGTAAGGTCTTAACTTCCAAGCTAGGGAGCTGAAATTTGGTACATAGATTCATTGTTATCCGAATCAGTACAAGTGTAAAAATTTTCAAATCCGCCCACAAAAGCGCCCACAATCGGTGCAATTGTGCAGCTACCTCCAGAGCTTTCAAAGCTGTAACTTTCAAACGTCTTAAAAGTCTGAAATTTGGAATTTATTATCTCCTGTTTATTGTAATTTACACAAAATTAAAATTTAATCGCTTTAAATCGATGCCACGACGCCTACCCTAGTGGTCGATGCCACCATCGATTTAAAGGTTAGTTTTCCAATGGCATTTTATTCAATATTTTTGTTCCAAATCGAAAAAAATTACTTAATATGTTATGTGGAAAACACATAGTTCTACATTTCATTCATACAAGACTTTAGGCCAGGCTCACATTTGGAGGCAGAATTGAAGAAAAACCTAAAAATTTCCAGAAAAACGTAATTTCGACTGGCCTTAAGCATAATTTAGGAAGGAAGTTGCATTTTTGCGTACACTTAAGCGTAACTTTGAAATATCTGTGTTATAATTGATAGTTTGTAATTAGTGGCGGTTGGACCACGCCCCTTTTAAAAGTTTGCACTTCTTATAAAACGTCAAAAAATAACAATAACATCAGCATTTTACAAAGTGGGATAGGATGGGGTATTCAATTCAACGATTCGTTTTACGGACTGTAACTTCTGCGTACACACTGTAGAACTAACTGACTGGTTTTCTGTCATTTTGGCTCTCAAAAGAGAGTGGCGACATCATTTTCCAGGAGCGAAAAAAAAATTCTGTTGGGATAAACATCCGAATAGAAATCGTAATTCTGACAGATCTGTCAAACGTGGACAGTTTCAGTTTCCTTTTTTGAATCTCAACCTATTAAAAGGGTGTTCGAAAAGGGTTGAAAGAGGTTTGTGAAAAGGGTGAATGAGATTTATGAGGGGATTTATTTCTAACCGCTTGCCGAGAGGATTTAAATTTGTAAGGTTTTAATGTATGGATTTAATGAAGATTTATAGTAACCGCGGATTAGTGCCCTGTGGAAACTATGCTATGTGGAAAAATGCTATAACCCAATCTATGACACGTCAGAAGTACCCCAAGGAAGCCATCTTGGGCCTCTAATATTTATTCTCACCGTAAATGATGTCAACTGCGTTATCGAACACTCTCTGCTTTCCATATACGCAGATGATATGAAAATCGTGAATCAAATATCGTACCCTGCTGATTTACTCTCTCTCCAATCCGACTTAAACAGCTTCTTTATTTGGTGTCAAAAAATTTCCCGCGAGCTAAATGACAGCAAATGCAAAATGATAACCTTTTCGCGTAAACGCTTTCTCCCACCCGTCAGATCCTATGTTATCGGTTACGAATGCTTCCCACAGTCGACTCTTTG
This sequence comes from Neoascia interrupta, assembly GCA_947623515.1. Classification (NCBI taxonomy): domain Eukaryota; kingdom Metazoa; phylum Arthropoda; class Insecta; order Diptera; family Syrphidae; genus Neoascia; species Neoascia interrupta. The sequence goes on along the minus strand of OX392462.1, from coordinate 172,870,465 downwards.
ATCGACTTAGGAGTAATCTGCTACCGGGAACTAAACTTTCGTATTCACATCGATAACGTCATAAAACGGGCTAATTTGGCCGCCTAGGTCTTAAACCCTACGTTACCAAATCCCTACTTATTTCCTTCGTTCGGCGCCTTTTTGAATACGCTAGCCAAGTCTGGTCCCCCTCGTTCGCTATCCACACTTCGCGTTTTGAGGCGATTCAAAGTAGGTTTCTTCGATTCGCCCTTCGTGCGGTCTTCCTTGGGCCAACACGTATAATCTACACCCTTACTCACGATCGCCTTATATTGATCAACCTACAATCCCTCGAAGAACACCGGAACGTTGCACACATACTTTTCATTCATGACCTACTTACCGGAAATATTGACTGCGCCTCACTGCTAAACATGATTACCCTCAATACTTATCCTCGGCAGCTACGCTCTATGCCCCTCTTTTGCATTAACATCCATCGCAAGGTCCCGAATGGTGCGTAACGCTAACTCCAAGCTTATTGATCTACACCTCAATAAACCTCACTTTCAACCTCTATCTTAGATTAGGTTAAGAATTGTAAGCTAAGATTCGGGTTGTTAAGTAAACAAGGGTTGTAAAGTAAAAGGTTGTTAAGTAAACAAGTTCGGGTTGTTTAAGATTAATGTCAGTTATATTTCAGGCTCGTATTTAGTCAATAAAGTGCCCCCGTGGGGGGCGTAAACCCTTAGTGAGACATCCATATGGATATATGATTGCAATTGTAAAATAATTTTTTGGATGATGTTAGCTGTGAGAAAAAACTTACGCCAGATGGAGGAAAGGCACCACATGCCAAACCTCCAAACAAATCTGGCCCGTGTCGTTCCAAAATGATCAGATAGTTTAGTCTCCTTAAAGAGATTCAAAATAAGCAAAGCAGTGGGAATTATTAGTGGACACTTATTAGGTCTTATATTATCCTTTTACTTATAAGGTCTGCTTATAAGGTCTTCACGCAAAAAGACTAGGAGTTTTCTCAAACGACTTCTGTAGAAGGTGCCTGGATGAGGAAGAGGAGAAAAGTGTATAACACCTTCTCTGTAGCTGCCTGGACCTCGCATTGTCCAGAATATCCATAAAAGGCTCCTACTTTTACAACTAATTAAGTGACGTTGACCTCAGTAAGGCTAAAAAGATACAAGAATTCAAGAAAACTGACTGGCTGTCAGTAAATGCACGCCAACCTCCTCCTCCTTTAGTTATATACCCACGTGGCAGTACAATGGACCTACTTTGGCTTCAGTGCACCTAAGAGCCACTTATCTACCTACCTACTTATACCTTACTCTGCAAAAGTCGATCCTGTCGTCATGTTGAGGGAGTTCTACTTCGGTTGGTATATTGTTGATCCGGGTTGATTGAAGAGCTTTCCTACATGTTTTGGCCACAATAAGCCAAAAAGCAATCTTCGGTAGTCCAAGGAAGCTGCCCAGCCGCTTTCTGTCGGCGGCCTACCGTTACAGCTTCAATATCCCTACGTCGGAGTCAATCAGCATGGCAACTTCAGCGCCGATGGACTTCGTTGTAGTGGTGTAAAGGACATGAAGACAAACTGCAGTGGAGAACTGTTTCCACATGAAGTTGGCTAAGATTTCCATTCAACTTGCGCGAGCGCCACCTAAATAAGTGTTGGTGTTCCTCCACCGAACCGCCCATTGTAGGGTCTATTTTTTTTATAGCTTTTGCATGCATCTATACAGTTCAGAGGACTGGGATGATGGTTTTATTTTAATTGACTAGCAAGCCTTCTTATCTTCACCACTTTCATCGTAAATTTTTCTCACGAAGGTTGTAATCTTCCGATTATTTTAATATCGTATGCGAGTAGTTGCATGGAGTCTTAAATAATTGAGCCGCTGGTGTTGGCTTGAAGTTCTCCCAAGAATGATGTTAAGAATGTCACATGAAAGCGTTATCGAAAGAAATCTTCCTTCGATGTGTCATCCCGCAGCAATGTCGATCAGGCTGAAGCCCTTATCCGAAATCTTGTCGTGCTTGGGTGGTTCTTTTCAACTGTGATTTCTTTTCTACACCAAAAGATGTTCTCTTTTTTTTGGTGTTTTCGAATTTTGGTGTCGTCATTTTTCTCCTTAGTCTCTGCACGGAGTCTTAAATAATTGAGCCGCTGCTTGTGTTGTTAAAAATTTGGCAGTCCTTTTATAAAAGTTGTTATCCTTCACAAACTGATGAGTTTGGCAGGGATGTCAAACTAAAAATCAAATCGTCCTAGCTCACCTGCATAAAAATGTTGTCATACGCAGCCTTTTCCATTCGTACACTACAACCTCGATTAACGCTTGGTCCTTTTTTCATGTTTGTGACAAACTTTTCTCGTATCTGAAAGTGTTTTTTTTTCTTTCAAGGCATAATTAACATGACCCCCAGCCTCCTGTAACCCCCTGCCGAAAACAAGAAGGCTGCAGAGGGGCAGTCCCCAAAAAAATATTAATTATAAAAAAAATTTACATTCATATTTTTTTAAGACGGGGAATTTTTAATCCCCCCGGAAATTTTTTCCACGTTCTACGTGGTCGACATCGATTAGGAATTACTGGGTTTCTTTGGGTGGACTTTACTGGGTGGAATTTACTGGCTCGGATTTGACTGATATACTTGGGATTCTTGGGTTACACTGATATGGACCTATGAGGCCGTTGAAGAAAGTTTTAAGCGTTTACTTACAAAATACAGCAAAAAAGATGTTGTATGCGATGTTACAAGAGAGAGACTGATGCCTCTGTAGTTGGCGCAATTCAGAGGGTCTCCCTTATTAGGGATCAAAATGTCTTATGTAATCCGGCCTTATCTTAAGTTGGTGCATGCTTCTGACGAAATCATCGCCAGCGGATGTGAGAAGTTCGGCTGTTGACAGCCAGCTCCGGTAGCTTTGTTAATATTAAGTTTAGACACAGCTACTTTTCCTTCATCCAAGTCGGGTGGGCGATATTTTTGATGGGTAGGTACTCTATGACGGTGTCTCCTTCGCCCAGTTTAAATGGTTCAATCTGCCTGACGGAGCGATTTCCGTTCGTCTTCGCAGTTCACAGTGTGCAGAAATAACTTCTGGGAATACTGAGGCTACACAACGATATGACTTTAGTCGTCCATAAAGGCTTCGACTAGAACTTTTTACCCTTGACTGGTCCTTTTAAGCCTTAAGTAAAAATTTCGAACTGCATTATTGTTGGTCTGGATCGGTATTTCTCTTCAATCGTGCCATTCTCGGGTTTTAAATTCTTCCTCCTGAGGAGGCGATATTACATTATACCAGAAAACAGGAAATGTATAAAGCGCCTCACTGGTCCTTCTGTGCGGAGGCGCTTTATACATTTCCTCTTTTCTGGTGGCCGTATGAAACCCCGCAGATCACAGATAGCATCTCGAATGTTATTTAGGCAATGTTGCCACTGACTATCAAAACGTTATGCTGATGGCTGGATGTCATAAGAGACTCGATAAGAAAAGGAACTGGCCATCTCTTGCGATTGTATCGCTCCGACGACGTCAAACTTCCACACAGTATTTCAATTTTTTGGGGTTGGCCTGGACGTTCACATCTGTAGCTTGTCGAAAACGAGGTATAGTGCTTTGAGTTAATGCTTGGCCCCCGGAAGGTTCGGGCGTACATGATAGTGGAATCGTGTCTTGCGTCAATCGCAATATCAATCTAGGTAATAAAAATATCTTCCTTCGTTGTGTCTTCGAGATGTTCCTTTGAGAATGTTAAGCTGCCGGAACTTCGAACTCACAACGAGTCCTTTTTGAAGCAAAGTCGATCAACTAGCTGAACGTTATCGGAAATTGATCGACTGTGTCACCAAGACGGTCTCTCTTCCGATTTTAGGCGATTTAAATGCCTAGGCTATCGTTGCTAGGGCATTGATCATATGTTTTGTTCAAGAACTCGTAGAACACTTTTCGCGTCATAATTTTTCTCCTCAGTGGGAGAACGCGGAAATATGAGGGTTTATCTCGGCGAATCTAGCCATCATGACAAGAATCGTCGTGAGAAGCTCGTTCACATACTTGAAGCTCAATGACTGCCTCCAACAATGCAAATTCAAGTATAAGCTTTGCTTTTCTTGTCATGGGCAGTCGTCATAATAATTTTCCCTTATTCCAGTGACTTGGCTGTGCCTCACAGCCTTTCTATCTTAAGTATAATATCTGCTTTGCAGTCGCTAAGGGTCTGTGGTTGCCCTTAGGCAAATTAAAAACTAGATAAAAATGCCATCGGCTCTGCCAACACTTGATGGCTTTTTTGGTACTTTTGTAATTTGTAGAACTTCCATAGCCAGGTTCCGACGCATACTGAATTTGAAAAAGGTCTTTAGAATTGTACATGAAATCAAAAGAATCGACTCAACTAGCCACGCGGTTCATGAGTTTTCGTTGGAAGGCGATAAGACACACTTCCTATATAAAAAGTTTAAGCTCAATTTTTTTTAGGAATAAGCTATGCAAAAGTGATGGTTGATAAGTTATGCTTTGAAGTTAATCTTTGCACCATGTATCGGTGTAATGTCAATTGGGTTCCAGTACTTTTTGTGCCAGCAAAATTACCCTTTTTTGCAAAACCCTTTCTGGCATTATATTCCTTTAATCGTCGCATTGCATGCTTAAACATTTGCGCCCACAAGAAACTATGCAAACAAAAACAAAAAAGTGTTCAAAAAATAAAATGTAATAAAATCTGCATTCACAAAAAGCGGTTTTTCATGCACCGACATACATAGACATTCACTTTTTTTAATGTCCTTTGAACAACGTTGGTGCTTGCACATCAAGGATAATTGTTCCACTGCAACGGAGTTCATGTGTGCAAAGCATATATGTACATAAACGCCAAATTGTTAAAAACAATTTCTTTTTGTTGTTTTTGTAATTTAATTCATTGTGCAAAGGATAAAATTAATTGCAAGAGATTGTAGCACATCTCGAGCCCGTATACACACGTCCACTTTCGCGCATTCTGACCCTTTTCATCCATCAATTATTATACCAGCGAGAGAGGGTATGGGTGGCGGAGTGGCTTTGAGCTAAAAGCACTGGAAAACCGAAACAATAAACCATCCCAAATGGCGATTTTGATTCGCAAAACAATGCATTGCCCAAAAATAAAATAAAAAAATTCTGACTTTTCACACTCCGATGGAATAAAAATTCATTAAAACTTTTTATTATTTCACATTTCGGACATTTATGTGACGTGGCGGCATTATGTAGGTATTCGCTCATTCCTTGGGCAAAAAAAAAAGTTGGAGCCGTACACTTTGCGTCATCCTGATGAAACCAAAAAGAAATGTGGTTCACAATGAAATTGATGCCGAGTCCTGGGGATTGATGACGTTGCGGGGGCGGTAAGGCGATGTGATGGTAATTTGTTCACAGGATATGCTTTGGTTGTATATCAGCACCTACTTTTTATGTGTTTTATCCTTCGCTGAACAATGAGATTAGTCCGGCGTGCATGATTCATAAAATAGTCAAAGGACCGCCACGATTATGAGTATTTTTAATGTTTAGATGGGAGTTTTTTTTTAATCAAATTGTATCAGTGTCTAAACCTTTTTTCAAATGGTTTAAGTGCTTGGCCCTTATAGCTATACTCTCTACCCAGAGACCAGCGGTTGTCGGTTGGAGATGCAGCATTTATCAATATCGGCAGGCCACTCAGTGCTGTTTTCATTCCATTTGTGCGATCCATAAATATTGTTTTTTTATTTAAACGTTTATGGACATTGTCTTATTGACGAGGGGTTTTTTGGTGTCCCCGGAAGAATATCTATTTTCCCATAATTTTATGCCTCCCATAATTTTATGTCCTGAAATTGATTCGTCGAAAGTCCTTTCCGCTTCTTTGTCAGCAGCCAAAGAAACGTCTTTCTTGATCTGAAAATGCGACTTCTATTACGACGATTGCTAACGACTTCAAAACCAGCGCTTATTTGAATGTGGTTTCCTTGTCGAAGATAGACTTAGACTAAGGAAAAAGTCTTAAACTTAAACCAATTATGTGAGCGAGAACCTCAAGACGATGCTCATCAGGGCAAGATTTGCCAACATTAGGCATGATTTAGGCATTCGGGTTTCAGGCAGGATTTACGTATCGCCCCGTAGAAAAGCTGATCAAGTTGTTGGGCAATACGTTGTGGTAGTAAGTACACAGTTCCCGCAACTCAATATCCACTTGCGTGCGCCACCTGAGTCTCGGTGCTCCTCTACCGCGCCGTCCCCGCGGTGTGGATTCGAAGACTTTCCGGGCCGGGGCGTTGGTGTCCATCTGCTCTAGATGACCCAGCCATCGTAGACGTTGTGTTTTGACTCTTTTGGCTAGGTCGTTATCGCTGTGATCAGCCCGTACAGTTCAATGTTATATCTCCTCCTCCACCCTCCGTCTATGCAGACGGGACCGTAAATCGTCCGAAGAATTTTCCTCTCGAAGCATTCTAAAGTGTTTTAATCCGCCTTTGACAGGGTCCATGCTTCTGCACCGTAAAGCAGGACTGGGATGATAAGGGTCTAATACATAGACACTTTAGTTGATCGAGAGAGGGCTTTGCCCTCTTCGTAACTGGTGTTTCTTTACGTGGCCGGGAAGTCACCCCGACGGCATGACCCCCAACCTGGAGGACCAGATTCTTTTTTTTAGCTCTAAGGACGGAGGGATAGCCCGCTACTCATAGGCCTGAGCTCCGAATACGTCGTCTTAGCCCATATAAGGTGTTCACTAAGTAGTTCAGCCTAACTGGAACTATGGACGCCACCGCTGATTCCATCTGGTGAATTCCTCCGCTGCCGTCCGGACGCAAGGAGAAGTGCCTTAGTGAGAACACTCCTCCCCCCTCTCTCGTTTGCTACCCCCAACAACCTTCCAAAGAGGTTGGAACCCAATCTCCAGTTGGGGTACTAGGCACCCGGTGTTCACCACGGGGAGGTCAGAGCAGGAGTTGACAGTTAGACAGTTAGAGGTTGGTTTAGAAAACCTCTGGATGCTTGTATCCTAGTGCACATGTCTATCCTTTGACCTCCAATCAAAGATTGACCAAATTGCAATCGACGCAAGGCACTCTTCCAGTATCAAGGATGTCTACCTTTCCGAGGAGCAAACATTGACTCAGATCACTCGCCGTAGCCAAAGAAAAGCCGCGGATATCCCCACCAACACCAAAAAATGGAAATAGTGTGAACGTCGTCAGTGTTAAAACCTAAGAGATCGACGGGTAGTCCTTCACGTAGGCCGATGCACCCCAGCCACCATCAAGTGTTGATAGCCAGTGGCAACAGTGCCGAATTGCCATCAGAAATGCAGCCTCTGAAGCACTGGATTTCATTAACCTCTTGTTTGACGATGAGTGCCGGTAAGCAAATGCAGCTTCACAGGAAGCATACAAAGTGGCTCAGCACAGAGCTGCAGCTCTAAGAGCAGAGGAGCGGAAAGAAACACCGCCTTCCCCGAAGGAAAAAGGGGAGCTTGAGAAGCGTGCGGTTGAAGAGATAGAGATATTCTAAAGGTCTTTCCAAGGGTATTAGATTCGAACTGAAGCCTGAAAGGACCATCAAGGGAATGCATTGTAGTGCGGAAGCGCAGTCGGCTCTGAGGATATAGAAAAACCATTCCTGTAGACAATATAACGGCGAAGACATACCAAACCCCGCTGTCATGCGGAATGAACCATTCAACTCGGAGAAAAAATTACTACAAAACCAACGCACCATATACGAATGATACCGCCCACCCGGCCTGGATGATGTAAAATTAGCTGTGACTAAGCTTAAGTGCAATAAGCAGCCAGAGCAGACGGCCTAGTTGCCAAACTTTTTAAGTCCGCCGTTGATAAGCTGGTCAGGAGGGCGCACCTAGTCGGGGAAAATCATACCCGACAAATTTAACCTCAGCACTGTTTGCCCGATCCTCAAGTAAGGAGACCTTCTGAACTGTGCCGACTACAGAGGTGATTGCAATAAAAAACTCACGCTAAGGTTGTTCCGCCAAGGTCGATAAGGACCTCAATGGCCCCTTTGATGCCAAAAAATATTAAGACAAGGCGACGCGCTGTCATTTGACTTATCCGTAACGTCATACTTGAGAGAATTCTGCAAAATTCCCGTGCCAACACCAGAGCCACAATCTTTCAAAAGTCCATACAGTCACTCGCATACGCTTCTGACAACCAGGCGGCCATCAAGTGCCCGGAATCGGTTTCTATAAACTCTAAAGTAGCCTTAGACTGCCGTTCGTCTCTAAAGGAGATGTTAGAGCAGATCAACATTCTCCTGTCCATTCCAGGCAACTGTAAGGCTGTTGAACTCGCCAAAGTTGGAACTACTCAATTGCGCCTGATAAAGGCTCCTTAGGCATTCCAATTTCGACAAATGCAAATTCATGATAAAAATGGATGCAATAGAAAGAACAAATCTCAGATGGACAAGTGGTAGTACCTGTCTAGTAACTAAACAGATTTGGCCTAAGCTGGATCTTAAACGTTCTAGGAGTTTGATAGCTCATAATAGATCGCACATGAGTGCTATAATCGGTGTCATTACAGGACACTGTCTGATAGGCAAGTACACGACAAGGTGCGTACTTGCCTATCAGACAGTGTCCTGGACAGTGTGTCCAAGGACAGTGTCCTTGGTGTCTTTTCTAACGATTTTTGCAGGAGCTGCATGGATTAGGAGGAAAAGAGACCACTTCTCACCTTCTCTGCACATGCCTCGCTCTCTTTAAGAACCGAAATCTTCACCTTGGTGCTTTCTTCTTTAATGATCTTAGTGATCTTAGCACGACTGACCCAAAACTTCTCTTACGCTTCATTAGTAGCTCAAAATGGTTCAACGAGCAGGCATTTTTTCCAGATAAACGTGGTATCACAATGGACTTACATAGGTCTAAGTGAGTTGGGTTCTTTGAACCCAAAAGCCACTTTAACCTAACCTACTCGCATACGCAAATGCGACATTGACATAATCGGAGGAACACAGCGTGATGTCTGTAAAGCCTTCGTGAGCATGGACATCCAACACCTAAGTGACGTCTTGGACAAAACATAACCATAGACAGCTATAACTTTGTGGTAGCTAGGGAACTTTGTCTACCTGTGTTCCGCTATAAATTCAAACAGGGACAACAGCGCTGAAATCAAACGAATCGCTGTGCCAATCTCTTTTTCTTTGGGTCAAGAATGTAATTGCACAGCTTTCTCTCGAGCAACTAAAGAGTTCATTTAAAAGAACCTCATAAGACCCATACTTCTTTACGGTGCCTTGGTCTGGTGGAAAGCGTCAAACAGAAAAACAGTTTATCGAAAATTATCAGCGGTGCAAAGAACGTCCTACATAGCTACCACAGGTGCGCTCCTTACTACACCTACGGAAGCTCTAAACACTCTGCTGAACCTAACACCGCTTGATCTACAGATAAAAAAAAATTGCTGGCAATAGTGCGAAACGGCTCACTAACTTAAACTATTTCAAGAGCAGTAGCTACGGACACGGCTTGATCCTGTCGGAGCTACTGCCAGGCAATCCAACTTTAACGGATGAAATTCTCTCCCTTGTAGGCTTTGACATACCGTATGAAGTCATTTATCCTGTGAGGGAAGACTGGGAAAATAATGCAATTGTCAGACCTAATGAAATTGCAATTTATACAGATGGTTCGAAAAGAGGGGAAGGAACAGGTTCCGGTATCTTCTCAAAAGACCCGGAACTAAAAGTATCCTTAAAACTACCGGATACATGCAGTGTCTTCCAATCATCTTCCAATCATCTCTGGGCGACCGAGCTTTTGCAGATGAGATCGATATTCGGCAGAGATATCGCCATTTACATCGATAGCCAGGCTATGCTCAAGGCAATAGAATCGATCAACATCAAATCTGATATAGTCAAGGGCTGTCGCACAACGCTTAAAGCATTGTGCAGTCAGAACCGGGTGAGACTGTGCTGGGGGCCAGGACACTGCGATAAGGAGGGAAACGAACAAGCTGATGAGCTTGCAAGAAGAGGAGGGATCCTTGGAAATAGTGAGGTTTCTAACATCAAACCATACCCCTCTGCGTAGTAAGAGGCACTATTGAGGAGAAAATTAAAACGACGCACGCGACAGCCAACCAAAGGTGGTCTCGTCTGACTGGACACAGGGTATCTAGGTTTCTCTGGCCACGACTAAACGGAAAAGGATAGAAGGGACTATTAAAACTAAGAGACAAGCTAAGGGCTTTAGTAGGAATTCGGACAGGACACTGCCTCCTGCAGAAACACGCAAAGAGGCTCAGGCTTTCTGACACGGATATTTGTCTGGTGCCTAGTTGGTTTTGACACTGGTTTTGGTGCCTAGTGTCTGTGTGGTCCTTTTCACCATACCCGTGTTTAACCTAACCTTACCTTGTCTAAGAACCTCATCATCCCAGACCTGTCAAAGGCGGATGAAAACACTTTAGGTTGCTTTGAGAGGAAAATTCTTTGAACATTTTATGGTCCCGCCTGCATATAACATCAAACTGTACAGGCTGTACAGCGAAGCCGAGTCAAAATACAAAGACTACGATGGCTGGGTCATCTGGAGCGGATGGACACCAATGCCCCGGCTAAGAAAATCTTCGAATGCACCCCGCAGAGATGCCGTATAGTAAAGGAGCATAAAGACTCAGGTGGTAAACACAAGTGGAATGGAACCTCAGGCAACTTTACGTGCGAAACTGGTGACGGCTAACTGGAAACAGAGCTGGGTGGGCGAAGCTTGTTTGCTGAGGCCCAGGTCTAGTCCAGGTCCAGGCCATGGTCAAGTAAGTAGTATACTGTTGACTGAGTACTACTTAGCAAGTAGGTAGTTTGAAAACTTTTTGATTAATAACAAATCTGTTTTTATATGTTGGGCGTAATTTACTAAATTGTTTTAAAATACAGGGTGACAAAACACTTTTCTCAATTTTTTTTTTTTCGAACTTTATCTTAAAAAAGTTCGTATAAATTTAAAACTAACTCGCTTTTTACTAAACTTGCTTTCCGCTTGGAGGTAAGAACGGTTTTTTGATAGGCCGACGGACAACGTAGCGAAGACGTCCTTTTTTTATTTTTGGACGAACCGCTAAAAACAGTCGAAACGAAAACTCTCATTTTGGAGTGCAGCATAACATTTGTCAAAGGATTGGCAAAGTCTAGGTGGTGCAATGAACAACATTAGGACAACATTATACCAATCCTGCGTTTGGTTTAATGTTGTCCTAAATATGGAGGAATAAAGCTTAAGCTGTATTCTCACACAAGCTTTAACTATAGTTTCGTTACCAAAGCTTCTTTGTCAACAGTTCCTCCTTCCATATTACTTTTAGTCGTCAAACTGCATTCGCCAGTACAATCTTTATACCACTAAAAGCAATTTTGCTTAAATTATCCCATCAAAGAATCTCCGAGTTACTTTCCAGCCGCATTCTACATGTCCTCATCAATCTTTCATTTAAAAAAAAACAAAGCACAAGAGTCTTACGTAAACATTTAGATAATATCGCTCATTTCACGTAGGTATATGTGTATCATTTCATTACCAAATATTGAATGTCCTTGTTAGCCCCCAGTAAACAAAGCAGCATAATAGCATCCATCAACCATAAAAGATACCAAAAAGAGCGTTATCCTCGCATGTCAATTGACTATCATCAAAGCACAGTTCCAAGGTGAATTTTAAAGCAGGATAACCATAACAATTCTGTCTTACCGGTGATGGCAGGTACCAAAGCAATATAGAGGGTCTACATTTAATAGGATCTGCACACACACACATATCCTTAAGAGGAAAAAAAAAGAAGAGATAAAAACCAAAATGCTGCAATAGAAGTGGAAGCATATAAAACTCAATGACATCCAGACAAATAAAGCAGCAGCAGTGCGCTGGTAGGTAAGGTAGTAGCAGCCAGCGGTAACTGTAAGAGTATCTCAACTCAGAGCTCCACTTTGCCATTGCCACTCCACATATAATATACATGCACAGGTTAGATTCGAGGTGATGTAAATAATTCCGTTTATTTGCACGTTGTTTCCTCTTACTACACTCTCTAACATATCTTGTGTACTGGTCGTCGTCGTCGCAAGGACTCGTGCAAGGCGAGAGAGGCACACAGCAAGACAGCACTCCCGGGCAGGTGTAATTGAATACGAAATTACTTTAGCCACGGATTAATATTTAATGAATTTTTCCACTCGTGTTTCTAAGGAGGATAAGAACACAGAGTGCGAGACCCAGCATATCCTATAGGACCATGGAAGGAACACGTTCGGTTTTATTATGCGACATGAGGCAGCAACGTATACACGACCCGGTTCCTGCAAGGATTCTAGGAATGTAAAAACAAAACACTCCTCGAACGCGACGCGCGGATAGCATCAATTTTTTTTTTTTGCTATACTCCTTTTACCTTCGAAGATTTTCCTTTTATTGTAGTACAAGCAAAAGAAGAAACTTACGGTCGTAGTCCCGGTAAAACTGAATAACACTCTACGGTCTAAGCGGCACTTCTTAAGTAAATGAAATTCCTCTTCAGATCCTGGACATTTTCCTTTGACTGTCAATGCCTCATCCTTACTGAATATTCTGTTAAACAAACCAACGTGTTCATAGATTTGTAAGTTAGTGTGCCCCAGGTCTCCGAAATGGCAACATGAGTCCGTAGAATATTTGAGACTTCAACATGCCATACCACACCATAATGACACTTGTATAGTAGAACGCAATGGCTGTTGACCATTTGCAGTACACAAACGTGTAGCACATCGGTCTGGAGGACTTGTTAAAGTCGAGTGTGCCTTACATGGAAGAACACAGACGTTCCATCGTCTATCCATATGGATGCCACAGATAGTAATTGTCGTTCATCTGCACAGGAATACTCTTCTAGAATCTTTGAGAGCAATTTCACAACCCTACCAGCCTTGTGCACATATGTTACATTATGTAGCCTCAATTTTGGTTAAAAGGAAATTCCATTTAGGAATAAACACCTTGTGTCCTTCTTGGCCTAAGATGTCTCGGACTGATTATGACAATTCCTGGCAGACATGAACCAATATGCTGGGGTATATTGGCAATCATCATAATTTTTGCCAGAGGTGGTTAATTGATAATATTTTAGATAAATTTTTAAGATGCATTAAGCCCGAGATTCTCGAAAGAAAGGATGCTATTTCCATTGAAGGAGGCAAAAATTCCCACTCCATCCAGCAATAATGATGTATTTAACCATGCAATTTTGTAATTGATTCTTGAGAAATGGAAACTTGTTTTTTAATGCCCTGCAAAGCGTTATAAAAGTCCTTAAATCCAAGAGCCACCAAGGATGTTTTCAAAACAGCATTCCTTTATTTAGACCTCGTTCATTGGAAGTAAGTCGCTTTATACCAATTGTGATGGAGTCCTTCGCGAAAAGGCCAAAGCGATTGTATCAATCAAATCTTTGGTCAATAAAATTTTGTGTCGAGGACGGAACTTTAAGGCAAAGATTTAAAAGCTTCTGAATAACCTAAAAGACGCATTCAAAGACCTCTCATAAAAAATAATAATATCAGAAGGCTTTTCAGACCGTGACAAAATTTGCATTGACCTTTTGTCGGTATTCAAACCCGTAACCTCCACACCTTACTTCGCTTTTGATGTTCACAATTCAAATACTTAAAACAACTGTAATTGCCAGAGCCAGCCAGTGCTCGGCGGGTAAGGTCAGTGACGGAGCACAATGCACAGTATCGTAGAGCACGAATGTACTACGAAAAAAATTTTTTGCATTGACGTCGAATACCTCCAAATTGTTGCATTTCATTGAGTTGAACGAACATATTTATGTTTTAGTTCTCAATTTCGGATAAAATTTTTAGATCTCTACCTGAGGTCTTTAAAAATGAAAATAGAAGTGACTTACCTATTTCTCATAAAAACGACAAGTTAAAAAAAATGGCAATGAACAAAACGAAAGATTTGATTACCCCAGGTGGCAGCAGCCCAGCTATGCCGGAAAATCCACTCTCTTCGGAGGCAGGCTCTACGGATTCTGGGGAGAGCCTTTTATTGCTTATAAATCCTTTTGAGAAAAGGACAAAACTAAATCGATCACCACCACCTAGATGATCGAACATATCCGGAAAAAGCAGTCCACCGCTAAACCAGGACTCTGTGAAAATTAAGAGCTTAGAAAAGGAGAATAATGCTAAGCTAAGCTTACTGAAATGGAGCGACTCTTCCAAGATCTAAAAATGGAAGTTGACTCTCTGCGAAAAGAAAACGAGAATATTAAAAATACTCGTTTAACGAAAGACTGTGAGGTAACGAAAGAGTGTGTAACACCGAAACGACCAGCAGTCGAATACTTCACGGACGAGGGCGAACTTGCACTTGAGACCGATTCAGTCTCAAGGAAAAGGTCTAGCAAGAAGCGAAAGGCGAATTCCTCTCCCGAAGTAATACAAAAAGAAGATAAGCCCTCTGGCTCAAACAAGGCTAAACCAGAAGCTAAAATTCGTCCACCTCCCGCAATAAACATCGTCGGGATAGCAGACTTCGGGAGATTGCGCAACCTTCTTGCAAACACGGTGAGAACAGAAAACTATAAGCTTACCTCGCACCGAAATAACGTGTGGAACGTAAATGTTGACAACGCCGATTCCTATCGCGCACTGTCTCTTAGACTGAATGCAGAAAGAATCGAGTGGTATACTTATCAAAATAAGTACGAGAAACCACTGCGAGTCATTGTAAGGGGGCTCCACCCATCATGCACAAAAGAAGACATTGTAAAAGACGTAAAAAATAAAGGCCTTAAAATTATTGATGCCGTCAATATCATTAAAAAGGAAAAGCAGGGCATGGAAGGAGAAAGAGACACTGTGATCAGACGCGGCCTTCCAATTTTTATGCTCTCCTTTGAGAGAACTGAGAGCATAAACGATATTTATAAAAGAAAAATGATACTTAACAGCAGGGTTAAAATCGAACCCATGCGAAAGGGCAATAGACTGATACCACAGTGCAAGTGATGCCAAGAATTCAGAATCAAGGCCTTGAGGTCAGAATCAAAGCCTAGGACGTCCAAAAACTGCTGAAACTCCTAAGCCAAAGACTCCAAAGACGCCAAAGCCGATCAAAAGTGCGAGATTGGCAAAGGAGGCGTCGACAAAAGGCGTAAAAGCTCCACAAAAGAGCGGCGCCAGTTCAAGTGCAGCGGAGAAACCACCACTGGTCGGACCGAAATCATACGCACAGGTTGCGGCAAACGAAAACAAGGCAAGATCGCCCACAACAGATGCAGTGTCTCAGATCCTCGCTGTAATCTTGGAGAAACTTGAGGATCAGACAAAAATCAACAAAGTTATATTTGACAAACTCAGCAAGCTCGAGTTTAAGCCTCGAAAAAATTACAAAAGAACATGAATATGAAACAGTTATTTAAAATACTAACTGAATAAAATAGACGAACTAGAAACATTTCTACGGAAAAAACAATATTGATATTTGCATGATTACGGAAACTCACCTTATAAACGGGTCTACACCCAAACTTAAAGGTTACAATGACTATCACGCACATCACCCTTCGCAAAATTCGAGAGGATGATCCTCCCTCTACATTAAGAACTGCATAAAGCACTTCAAGAACACAGAAGTTGAGCTAGACTCTATGCGGATCAGTTCAGTTTCTGTAAAAATAGACTGCTTAGATTATAAAATTGCATCTTGTTATTTCCCGCCAGGATTCTATATCCTGGTGGAAGACGATCTTGATCGTATGTATGACTTCATTGGGTTCAATTTTATCATTGTGCCTGTTTTCATTTGGTTGATCCTAGCCTGATGTGTCAGAATTACTATGATGAGGGGAACCGCCAGTGTGGTGGCCACCGTTCAACCTCCGTTTTATTTTGAGAAATAAAATTTGGGTTAGGTTAGGATCAACCAAATGAAAACAGGCACATTGGGGGTGACTTTAACGTGAAGCATACTTTTTGGGGCTCACGATGCAATTCAACAAGTGGCAGATTACTGTACAAAAATAGTATGAAGCGTGGGGTGGACTTTTTCTCCATGGGTAAGCCAAAATATTGGCCAACCGATAGGAATAAAAAGCCTGACCGTCGATTTTTTTCATCGGTAAAGGGTACCCCAAATACCTTGAATTGAAGAATGTTATGATCTTTGCTCAGACCACTCAGGAGTAATCTTGAAGATGGGTGGAAGACTGGTGAAAATAGAAAGAGCTCCTTAGTAAGCTAGCAAAAACATGAACTGGGACGCCTTCAGAAAGGACTGTAAGGAGGGTGTTGGCTTGAATGTGCCATTGAAAACTCCTATCGAGTTAGAAACCGCAGTTGACAAATTCATTGACAACAACACTTCGTCCCAAAATAAAGCAGTTAGCACCGACGGGCATGTACGTAAAACATATCCGCTCGAAATCGAAGAATTGATTCGTGAAAAGAGAAGAGCGCGTAGGAGATGGCAAGGTACGAGGGCCCCCCAGACAAATCCCTCTTGAACCACCTCTCTAACAAATTGAAAGGAATGTTGCAAGATTTTAAAAATCGTGAGACTACTGAATACCTTGAAGGCTTGTCGGCGGATAGGAGCTCAAACTACTCGCTGTGGAAAGCAGTTAGGTCTATCAAGAAACCTATAATCCACCTATAATCTGGTCTATCGTCTTCCCTCAAGGATGTGAGCTCTTCACATAAGTTTTGCTTTAAATAATTCCGGGATGTAATTTTCATCTCGCTACTTTAACCAGAATACGCTTACGTTATGATTTACGTCACTATCACAGTTTGCTATTCTATTGACCATAGATCCCAGGTCCATCGGAAGTATATTTCCATTCAACTCAATGTGTCTCACACTAGCCCGGCTGGATCAGAGAATGTGCACTACTCTGTCTTCCTTTAACTAATAAAAAAAGAAGAAAGAGCCTGCCTTTTAGGCCCTGTAATTAAGGATTTACAGATCAGGAAATTTAGGCGCCTGGCCCAGGTCTTCCAGAACTCCACATATTGTGTCATCCGGACCCGATAACCCAAAAATAAGGCAAATTTTGTTCACAAAATAATCATGAAAAAAATTCGTCAGTTCTTAGTCTATATAATAGGACACCCATCCTTTTCCTAAAAATCGACCCATATATCAAGCACCCCATGCAGGATTTTATGATCTTCACTAAGGATGGTGCCAACGTCAAGAAAAAACGACTAATATACTTTAGGGTCTGTCAGTTTTCCTTCAAACAGACAATAAGGACTACTGAAAGGCAGAGGACTTAGGACACTTCCTTTTTATACATCAAATTTAATTGGGTACCCTTTAATGATGCCGGAAGGACAGCTTTATCTTGTCTTTGCTCCCTCAAACATATGCATGATCAGTCGTTCGTAGGCTTCTGAAACTTCACGTTTTTTTTAAACGCCACCCATATCAAAACTCTGCGGATATCCGGCCCAACCACTTTTCGCTTTTTGGAGTACTTAACCGCTTTCACAACCCCTTTGACTGTGATGTCTGGTACTTCTTACCAGTTAGGAGTGATTTTGAAAGTGTTCATTCGATAATCGAAAGTCTCTCACAATGCTGCCGCCATATGTGAAGAATTTTGTCATCCACAATTTTTATCATCAATTTCATTTCATCAATTTTATCATCCATGGGGTGCCGTTGCGTAGTGGTTAGTGTGTGTGCTTACTACGCCAGAGGTCTGGGTTCAAATCCTGCCATTGTCACCTAAAAAAAAGACTTGTTCTTTTTCACGGTCCCCACCTCCGCGAGGGTCTGACAAGCCCTCCGAGAGTATCATATGTCTTGAAAACTTCTCAAGGTACCGTTCGGATTCGACAAAAAATAGTAGGGTCCCTTGTATGTGCAGAATTTAACACACACAGCATACATTGTTGAGAAGTTGGCCTGGTTCACCTCGAGCTGTTGCGCCACTCTATTTATTTAATTTTATCATCCACAATTAGCTGGCTCCGAGCATTGCTGATGAACTTTGGCAAACGAACCTTCTGAGCCTTTATCCTCCTCTGAAGGGCAATCTTGAAGATTGTGGTCCCCTCATTTGAGGCGCTTTGTCGAAAGTCCTGCGGGGCCTGGTGTGTAGAAGAAGTCAAAGTAGACTTCTTAAGCTTCTTCAAATTTCCAAAACAGGCCATCAATTCTCCTTTCTTGATCCTGGGTGGCCTCCTTCTTAGCGAGACAGCTGTGGTGTCTATATTTCAATTTCAGGCGAAGCTTTTCATCTTTATTTGATGCCCTGAATGCCGCTTTCTTTTCTTGACTAGTTTCACCTCATCTGACCATTACCATGCTTCCTTGACTTGTTTGTAGTTGCCCCTTGAAGTTCCTAGGAATGATTTAGCCTTCTCTATGCACGTTCGCTGTAGGTTATCCCACATTTCTTGTCTTCTACATTCTCATTTTGTCAATAATTCGATTGAGATATTTTTGCATTGTGTTTAAAAATGCTTCGCCTATTTCCTTATCACATTGTACAAGTTGATTCTCCCGGATAACTTTACTTGCTTAGTTTTTTTCTTTGACAGTTATAAAAAATGGCGGACAGCAGCAGACGTTATTGTCATGTGATCGCCTCGTCTAAAATAACGTTGCAATCTTTGTTCCACTGTTTTAAGGAACTATGAACCAAGAGATGGTCCATCCGGGTCTCAAACCCACCGCTGCTGTTAGTTATTAGGGGCCATCTTTTCTTGACGAGCATGGTTTTGAGCACGGTAGGACCGTATGAATTGCAAACATTTAGGATGTCTTCGTCAGAAGAGTACCTAGTTCCTTACCATGGCAGTCTTCAGAGTCCTCGCTAGATTTCCTAGCATGTCCGCTCAAGTCTCCGCCTATTCACAAAGGCTCTTCCTTTGGGATAGCCTTGATGAGATTGTGAAAGTCTATATAGAATGCATTTTTTTCCCTTTGCCGCACACCTTACTTGGGGAGCATATGCAATAAAGTTATTCCACACCTTACCTTGCATCACCAGCTTGACAAATAACAGCCGTTTACTTGGTTTGATATACATAACGTCACATCACAAATCTAATTTTTGCTAATAAATTACTGTGCTAAAATCTAAGGACTTTTACATATCTTTTTAACACCGAATCGTGAAACTAGTTTGGAAAACAGAAGAAAACTGTTCTTTTCTCGTACACCTGAACGGAATTGTGCTCATGTAAATGTTCTTTTTAACACCGAATTGGTTCGGTGTCGACACCGAAATCGAAATTACGCCACCGACTTATTAGACGTTGGAGGCTGGGTGTAGCTTTGATGGTGTATGTGAAGTGACGTTTCAACTTAATTTTCATTCGTGATTTTCCACAACGTCACTGAAATTGTATAAAAACGATAAAAACTTACAAAATATCTCAAACTCCCAGCTATCAAAATTCACGGTACCCAAAAAAAAAAAGTTAACAAAATGAAGTCAAAGCGATTTGACAACGTGATGACTGCACCGGTGCAGTATTTTTGTTATTCGGTACACAACGAAGTCGAGTGTACATCAAGCTGGAATTGTCGCAAACACCGAGTATTATTTGACAGCTCGGTTCGATGTTCAAAAGAATACGCCATAATAGTTTTAAGGTGAACAAAACGAGTGGGAAAGTGCAACAGTGCGTATCTAAAATATTAGAATTGAAAAAGAACCTGCCCTCCTAAAGAGGATAATATCACGCCTCCAAAAAGTGGGCGGGATTAAAAATATTACATTTAGACGTTTTGTGCAATGTGGTTACATTAATTTTTAACCGAAACACCTGCGTTTTGACTAAAAAATACATTTTATTAACTATACTCACCCAAAAATGGGCGGAGACATATATGTATAAAACTTTTGTATAAAACTAAAAAATGCAGCAAATTTGTATACCAAAATTTTTTTGTGATAAACATTTTTCTAAATTTCATACAAATTTTTTTAAAAAAACCTGAGTTTCTATTTACAGCTGGTTAAAAAATGGGCGCGGGTAATATGGGATAAGATTTTTATCTACCGCCTTATCGACAATCCAAAACAGTGTCTGATGCTGAATATTGATGTCTGTCCGTCCGTCCGTCCGTATGTAAACAACTCTTAGGCCTTAAATTTTAAGGCAGAGAGCTGAAAATTTGTGGGTTGGTTGGAAATCCAGCCCTTCAGATCAAGTTTGAAAATAAGCTGAATCCGCCTGCAGACACGCCCACTACAGGCCTGTATGGGCGACCATTTCTAATTTAAAAAAATATATTTTGCAAATTTTAGCGGTTGTTTAAATATAACATTAATTTATAATGTTACAATGGCGCTAGTGCATTCATTTTTGGTACGTAACATTGCCTTATAATTGTCTTTGAGGCAGCCAAAAAATTTTAGCTTCTAATAGATCTAAAAAATTGTTTATGAGCGGACATGGCTTAACCCATTCTCCTGTCATTTTCGATCTTATCTCTAAAAGCTCTTAAGGGTCTACGGTGATTATGTCCTTACCCTGTAAAAACAGGTTCTCCTTAGATATACGGTGAACCTCTTTATCTATAAAACGGGTTTCGAGAACCTCACTTACGCTCATGCAATCCCCTGCTTCCGCATACGATACGATATAGGGTAGGTATGTTTGGGTACATATATTTATACTATTTCAATGTTACATTTTCTGAGGCCATTGCATGCATTTTGTCTTTGGAGCTAGGGAAAAGATCTGCATTCATTATTGAGACGAGTTTTGGAGCCTACTTGGTTAAAGGAATTTTCAGGTGGCAGGGCTAGGATTCGAGCTCAGACCTCCCGCGTAGTAAGCACACGTTGACCACTACGCCACGGCACCCAAAAAAGCATCACAAACATATGGCATTGTCTTGGCTATTAAGTCGTTTTGTATATTTTATATCTTCAACATAAGACTATTATGTCCGTCCATCCTTTTAATTAAGCAATTTCGTCTAAAGGCTTTTGGTTAAACCCGAGCGCCTTCTCGCCAAACCAAGCCTAAAGGCTTTAGCGATGCAATTTTATAGCTCAACCCCAAAAACAATCCACTTATGTCCTATATGGCCCTCAGCCGAAGTTTTCAAGGGAATCAAATTGAATCATTTGCCTCAATATTAATATGACCAATGTACCAACAAGGCTTGTGTTCACTCGCCTTCCTAATCCTGCGCACACACATATAATAGCGAAATCGCATACAGTCGACCAGGAATGAGTGATTGCGTCCAGTCAGGCAGCAGCAATTGATGTTCGCCCAGTGCATTCCCGGTTGCTTCATCCAGTTCGAGATTTTAATCTGTTGCCATATTATCCCCTCGATATCCTTTTTTTACCAAAAATGTACCCTCTTTCAGCCCAGGAAAGCTATTATATTTTCGCAACGTAACTCATCGCATAACCCCCAACCAAACACAAGAGGGATGAAAGAAGGATTGCAAGTCCCTTCAACAGCATATTAACCCCCTAAAGATCTCGGATATTGCCATCATCGTAGAGTGGGCATGGGCATGGCACATAAAATAAAAGCACGAATTAATTGCTTTATGAAGCGATAATTTATGGATGCGCTAGACTATAAAGCAAAATGGGCGAAGGAAAAAATATATCCTATGGAGTATTTGCGTAGTTTCAAGGGTCATCATCATCATCATCACTATCGGCAAATGATGAGTTGCACAGCACATCCTTTTGGGGTTCATGAGAGAGGGCGGCTCGGTGGCGAGTTCATTTCTAGTGCCAAGCGAATTTGTCCCCGAACTATTTTGCCATAAATTTAATAAGCACTCCATCAAGATAAAGTCCCCGGATGCGTTGTGTATCCTTTGAGAAATCCTTATTGTTGTTTGAATTTGCTTTTGTCGAGAGCTAAACAGTTGCTCGGCGCCGCCGCAAGGGACATACGGAAGAGTTGGCTTGAATCAACCACCACCACCCACTCGGTGCTAATAATTCATGTATTGTGTGCAACAATGGAAACTTTTGCGTAGCTCTGCCGAAGGATGCGATTTTATATTTATGTGTCTTGGAAAAAGACAGTGTGTCGTGCAAGGAGAATTTAAGTTTTTTTTTTGAAGAATGCCTCCTCACTTTCTATTTTTAGACGGTTTGTTACAAAGGAGAAAATTCAACTTTTTAGTAAGAATAAAGTAATGATTCTCCTCGTTTTTTATGCAAGGATCTCTGTGGCACAAGCTGTGATCGTTACGTGGACAAATCACGATGATTCTTACATGGTGATTGGAAAAAATTGCAAACCTCAGAAACCTCAGAAAAGAATTAAATTAAAGCCTGGGTAAGCAAAGATTGCCATAGCTGTCACCCCCTAAAACTTTTATAAAATAACTATACAAATGGTATGCGAGGATCCCAGAATAGCTATTGAGGAAACTTATTCCATAAGGCGGTAAGCGATAGGTATCTATATTCAATCCATGAAAACAAACTTAGGACAATTGATCCACTTTAACAATGTTCACCTTAGAGTCTTTAAGAAAAAGAGGGTTTTTTCAGCTTTTGTGGAACTGAAAACAAAGTTTGACCTGGTAGCGTGCCACATAATATTTGGAAGTTTGCTTAGTTAGGACTCCTAGTTAAACCTTTAATTCCAGTTAATCCCAGCTTAAACCAAGATCTGTCAATCCCTTCAAAAAACCAATCTGGAGCTAACTCAGTGAGTAGTTTTTCAGTGCAGAGTTAACTCCTTCAACAAAGTTGTCAAAATCTTCGACTCTTGAAATAAGCGACTCTCCCAACTTTCACCTCACAAGGAAAAGCACAGGAACACAGGTTCGAGATATTCTCGATGAGCGATCATTTTTTACAGAAACGCGTTAATCAACTGAAACAGAAAACACATACAAAGAAATATACAAAAGATACTTACATGCTAGTTCACACCACCACCCGGCAAATTTAAGAGCTGTTGTTTCGATCCTGGTTCAGCGCGCCCACAAACTTTGTGACAACGACCATCTTCCAGCTGAACTTAAATTAGTTAACAACGTTCTTCAAGCAAATGGTTATTCCGAAAAGCAAAGAACATGGAAACCAGATTTGCCAAAAGAAAAGGACAACAACGATTTGGAGAAAAAAGTCTTTTTGCCTTTCGCTAAAGGTGTAACAGACAGAGTCGGGAAAGTGCTAAGGAAATATGGTGTAAAATCCATATTTTTACCACCAAAAAAGGTCAGCGCCTACCTCATATCACCAAGGGACCACTTTCCACTCCAAATACTGGGAGTCTATGCTGTACCTGGTAGCTGTAGGTCTTCTAATGTGGGGCAAACGCGGAGAAGCATTGCAACCCGCTTAAAAGAACACATAAGTGCGGTTACTAAGAAACAGAGGGAAAAATCCGTTATATGTAAGCATATCTTGGATAATTCAGACGAACAACACTCAATCCATTTTGATCAAACTAAGTTTTTGGCTCAAGAAACTCACTACATCCCTCGATTGGTCCGCGAGGCGATTGAAATTAAGCGTGATCAAAATTTTAATCGCGATGATAGTTTCAAACTCTCTCGCACCTGGGACCCCGTAATAAACATCACACGCCCACTCCCAGCTGTGGTCAAAACACCTTGCGATGTTGTGAGCACGGTTTGCTCACAACTACATGGACCTCAACAACAACAAGAGGTTGAGCTAGAACCGTCGACGTCGACGCAACGTTACAACCTGCGGAGCCAATCTCAATTGTAATGCAATCACAGCAGTTTCGCGGTGGCCATGCTCGATGTAATTCGAAGCGAAACGTTCGGGCTGAGTTCAGAATTGCTCTCATAAAAATTAAAAACGCGGCTTATCCGAAAATTTTTCAAAATGTTATCAAACAACCGCGAAAGCCTTAAAAGTTACAACATCCAAAGAAGCTCGTACTGTTCTCCAGATTTGATCCGAGATTAACTTACCAAATTTGGCGAGTTAAGCCGACATAACTCAACTCAATTAACGAGCCAAAAACTCATTTTTGCGGTTAATCTCAGTTAAGCTCCCAAAACTCGTATAATCTCGCACTGAAAACTGGCCCATATTTTCTCCGGTCCACACACATATTCCTGATTTAAAACTCACCGTTAAAAAGAATCTCGAAGCTAAGATGAAAGGCATTAAGTAGTCAGAGGAGGTCAAAGGAATTTTGGCATGTCCAATTTAGTATCCATTCAGCTAAGAGACTGAGTCCCATAGCGCTTTAGCAGCAAATTTTTGTAAATATAGGTCAAGAAGGCAGATTGGGAGTCTCTCGTTCCTCTCATTTGACATATCTCACAATTGGTCTATTCATTTTATATTCGCAAATCTAAGATTCAGGACACCAGTTTTACCGAAGGTGCGACTTGTATGTGTCTGAAAAGTTTCTTACTCTATTTTCTAGATCCAGATTTATTTCCGAAAAACTCTCTTGTCGGATATTTTGAGCGAAGTTTCCAAAGTCAATGGTAAACTTGATTTGTAGGTGGTTTTGATATGGTCAAACCTAAACCGCATTATGCATTTTTCTCTGTTTTTCTCAAGAGTCAGCCTGGGCCTCAGCCGATAAGATTCACCAGCCAGATGATTCTCTAGCAATAGCTGCCGCCAGTTTTTTAAACAAAGTTGTCAAAGGTCTCGGTGCATCTCTGCTAAGTCGTGAATTTAGAGATTTTCCGGGCCGGGACGTGCGTATTCATCGCGCTCAAGATTACGCAGCCAGGGTGGCTTTGCCTAAAATTCGATGTTACATTTTCTTATCCACTCGCCATCTATGCAGACAGTGACCTTAAATGGGCCGAAGGATTTTCCTCCTGAAGCTGCCGAAAACGTTTTCATTTATCTTTGACAGGGTCCATGGTTCTACACCGTAAAGCACCGTGCCTTTTCTTGATCACAGCATAAACTTCGCTTTGTCCACGTTGAGTGCTAAGCCTGTTGCTGCACCTCCACACCAGACAGAAGCGACAAATATGGAAAACAATTCAGAGGGTCTCCTTTTTAGACCATCTGGCAAACAATGCTTAAGTTCCATTTGTCGGGCATGCTTACCTCCGACCTAACCAGCGCATTGCTAGCGGATCTAAAAAGGTCGAAAGCTAGGCCGTAAGCCCCAGCTGATTTGTTGCACCTAAGCTTAGACAAAGCTACCTTCTTTTTATCCGGGTGGGTCGGCGGTATATCGTTCGTATTCTCCGCCTGACATATTTCATCCGTCTTCGCCGCAATTCAGTCTTAAGGAACGAGTTTTCCAAATCCTCGGCACCGACTGGTATTTCATACAACGATCTTATCTTAAGGGTTCTTACAGCCTTCAATTCGACTTTTAAGTTCTTGCTTCATTCCACAGACTTTAAGCGCTGGATTATGGCGGCATAAGACTTCGTAGAAAGCTTTGAGAGACCTGGGCGTCTCTTGTGATTGTAGCCTTCCAACACAAACTTCCTCACTGTATTCCACGGGTATATCCGCAGTCGGGATATTCACAGTTGTACCTTGGCTACAACGAGGTTATGATCCGTTTCAATGGTCAATAATGGCCCTTAAGAGGGTTTGAGCATCCATGATTTTGGTTGAGTTTCTTGCCTTGATCGCTATATAGTCAGTCTGGTTGACGGTAGAATGATCGTCAGATCTCCATGTCTCTTTTATGAAAGTTGAGATGCGGGAACAATGTACCAAATACTACAACGCATCGCCTTTCCCGCAATCTTAACAATTCCTAACAATCGTTGATAGGCTAGGTTAGGTTGGCTGGCTGTCCACGCTAGGCAGGAACACACTTAGACCAAAGGAGGTCCATTGTAATACCACTTGTAGGACCGGAGTTACCAGCCCGAGGACCTAAATGATGACTACCCGTTTGTGTGGGAGGGGTCTAGGCAACAAGTGACGGTATGAACCGAAGGTCACCAATCAAAGTTTGATTGGTTGAGACATACCCGAGGGTAATGAAGGCTGGGAGTAACCGTTTCGGTGTACAAAGGGTGGTCTCGTAGCTGTTGGACTCCAAATGGGAATTTGCCTTGATGGTGGAGGGGGCGCGTTGAAACGGATTGGGTGGGAGGCTGAATGTCGAGGTTTGACCGCGACAAGGAGGGGAGGGGTCAGTGAAGAATAGTTCGTATATGAGAGAAAGCCCGGCAGGGGCAACCGATTTCGGTATAAGTCCATCTGCTAAGAATTATCCGCGGGGATGGGAAGGTGCAGGAGTTACCGGTTCGGTGAAACCAGTACTACAGGCGACCCACGCACGTTAAAATTGGGGGAAGGTAGGGGTAACGGAAACAGTTGAGAATTATGTGTTGGCGGTCCCGTGGGTGTGGGGGCGTGAGTTGGAGAGTACAGGTGTGGTTACCGATTTCGGAAAAGACCGTTGCCGGAGTAGGATTCTTTGTTAAGACGCTGAAGTTGGTTAACCGTTTCGGCGTAAGCCCGTACCTCAGGTCGCTCAAGTCAGAATTAACCTTGTGGGGGGGGGAGTGAAGTACGAGAGGTAGGAGTAAACGAAGCGGTATGAATCCATACCAGGGGGGAATGTGTACCAGTGTTCCTTTAAGAACTGAGAGGTGAAGGCAACCGAAGCGGTATGAGCCCTTACCAGGCCAGTCCTGTTAGGAAAACAAACTAGGGGGGAGAGGTGTGGTGGGGTATATTTAGCGCTCCACTGTAGGTACTCCCCACCCACATAGAGTTTCCATGTAAAGGAGAGATAGGTTGTGTGATCACTTTTAGGCCAGTTTGACCCGGAGATAAAGTTCATTAGCCTCTTTAAATCGGGTCGCGCTAGATTATTTTAGAATAAGATCATCACAGATGTTTTGACCTAAAGTTTTCCTTCTCAATGTCGATAGAGCGAGACAGTTGCACAGAAGATAAACCATGGTATCTTCTTCCTTCTCATCCCTGCAACGTCTGCAGAAGTCGTTGAAGGGAGCACCAAGTCTTCTGGCATGTCGCCCAATCGTGTTGATGGTAGGTATAGAAATTTTTTCTAAACCATAAAAACTAAAACCATAAAGCGGCCTAACAGCTTTTGAAGTGCGAGCATAATTGACTTGTTTTTCTCTAAGGTTAGACTTTAAGGAAGAAAGGAGTCAATAGCTTGGCTTTTCTGTGTTACATGTTGTCCTTCTGGCTTGTCCAACTTCAAAGAGGGCACATAGCCTTGGTAATGGTCGACAGAATAAGATCGCGTCGTTAACTGCTAAAATGAGATAAAAATTATGTGATATTGCGAAAAAAATAAAAGAAGTCACTCAGCGGGCCAAAAAGTCCAAAACTGAGGAGAACCAAAACGCTTTGTTATTTGTTTTTGTACGACCATACTAGTCCACTCTGTAAGTAGCGAACGACGAACGAAATCTGCTTGTGTCACATGCTGTAACCACTTTAACCCAAACAATCTTAATAGTTCACTGCCTTGCAAGTGTCCCCAAAAATGATGAATTTCGATATTTATTTCTGGTTTTGTGATTAAAAAAATAAATATATATTTTCTTCGCTCGAAAAATAAGTTCCACTTCGGTGACTGCATGGAGGAGGCCATCATGCAGGGAACGCCACCCATATCATACATTGGCCCTTGGGTAGGCGGTAGCCTGGAGCTTCATTTGTATCATGGAACGATTTAAACCAAGAGCTCGCGCGCGACTACGAACAAACTACGCAGATAAATGACGACATTTATGTTGTGAAATGACTCTTCAGGGGACAGAATGTCGAAATTTATTGCCAAGCTTAATGTATTATCGCCTATGAGCAAGTAATAATAATAATAGTGTAGACATGCGACATACGGAATGCAGATAGATGTATACGACCGTTTTCGGTTGTTGGCCAGGCTCTATGCGCTGACAGTCAATTGAACTGCCCTCTACGCGTCCCAAACGCTATGAGGCATCTCGTCCTTGGTAATGCAGTCCAGTCACCCGATTTTATTTGACAAGTTATTTATTGTTTAATCTGGCTTTTGGCTTTTGCCTGAGTGTGTATTGAAAACATTTTGGGATAAAAAAGAAATGGCCATAAAATAACAAAACGATTCACTCAAAAATAATTTTTCGTAGGATGTATTTGGAGCTATTTATTGCCAAAACGGCGACAGATTTAAGTTTGCAATGGTCCTTTTGTGTTTAAATATAGAAAGCCAGCCGCTGATGCGTTATTTTAGTTTGTGCCAACGGCCTTTTTATAGCCGTTAATTGATCAATAAATCCTTGTCTACAAAACCAGTAAAAAGAGGATCTAACAGCTAATTTGAAAAAAATGTCTGATGTTTTAGCCATAGTAAAAAGCAAAGGTGTGTTTTCTTCGACTATAAAAATGCGTCGCTAAGGGATCGAGTGCATTTTAAGGAATGTTAAAAATATTCCCACAATATTAAGTTGTACCAAAAGTAAATAAGTTTTGCTCTTCGCCGATACATCCTTTAGCGTAAAATCAAGGAAACTTTTGAGTGCTTGAATGTGCACCCCGCACTTTATTTCCAATTGAACTAACACGGGCTGGGAAATTACGTAAATGTCATTTTGTCGTCCTTAGCGACTTAAATGAAATTGCATGTCCTATTTGCTAACCACCATCACAGTCAACGGCGCGCCCGCTATTGCGCGGGCCACCACTGACTAACTGCAAGCAAACGTTTCGAGGACCTCCTTTGTGAAAGTGGGAAAAAGCCATTTAAATGCAAATTCATTATTTGAATCTATGGCATGTTGCTGAATGTTATTTAACATTTTCTTTAGTCCTCGAGAATTATTCTTTTTTTTTCAAACTTTTGTCCTTATTCCTTTGTTGTGTAGTACGTACGTAAAGCTCACTAAATTATTTCGCTGTCAGTCAGAGTGCATCACATCCAAACTGTGACGAAGAATAAGACAAGAACTCATTGCATAATAAATTATTTGCTCCTGCATAAGAATTTAGTTATTTTCTTTCGTCCTGTTGCGTTCGGGGACAGTATTGTATAACATGTGGCGACATGCCATGCGACAAGATAGAGAAAACAAATAGAAAAGATATCATAAAACATCCTGATTGTGATGTTATTTGTTGTTTTGATTTGATGTTGTGCTTGTGACAAGAATTGTTTTGAAATCGCAATTGAAATCACAATTTCGTTTTACGAGAACTCATTATCTGGTTGTGCAGTTCGAGGACTTATCTCTGTGATAGTATTTTTGTGTACGAATCACAAAAAGCTCCGATTTAGCTCTCTTCAAGTCGTTTCCTTAGCACCTCTTCTTCACACTCTGCATTTTTCTCAGTTGGTTCTGTATTTCGTCATTTTGCTTTAACAGATTTCGATTTCACGCAAAAAAAAAACCGTCTCCCATTTAGTCCTACTTTCAGTACTATGTGGTCCTGCCTCTGAACTGTTTTTGTGAAGACCAAGAAGCTTGTAAGAAAAACGGTTTGCGCAAAATAATCATAAGACTGTTTTTATAGGCATAAATATTTGGAATCTTCTCTGGACTTTGTTTGGTACTTTACAAGTACTGCAGTCATACAGTCGTCATACAATATAAGTTCTTATTAATCTTGCCTAACTTTTAAAGGTTTTAAAAGCTGCGCAAAGAAAATGAACCTGTACTCTAGCACCTTTAGCTCCTTGTCATTAGAATCAACATCTGCAAAAAGCAAAGAACTAAAGCTCTAAGTCCATGGTATAAAGACTCTGCACCGCTTTCTAATCACACCTAAAAGCGGCTTTATTAACCGAGCTGGACATATTTCATCTGCACCTCTCTTACACCTAACTGCCGAGCTGGACATATTTCATCTGCACCTCTCTTGCACCTAACTGCTGGAGTATCATGAACATGCACCTGGAGGGTCTTACGTCCGATGATAAGTGCCCCTGTCAAGACCTTAGTGCTTATTCTCTCTAGCTACTTCTCAACAAATATATCAAGCCCTGTGATAAAAATGTGTTATGACTGAGAGGTCTACTAGTGTCTTAAGATCAATCTAAAGCCTGTAAGGACGATCAGGGAAACATCGTGTGCTGCGGATTTAAAAAAAAAAAAAAAACATTTCTGCAAACCTTATTACGACACAGACGAACTGAATCCCACTGTCAGGCAGAATTAGTAATTCAATTCAAGCGAAGAAGACATCGACGATGCTTGCGTTTGGCACCGCCTAACCTGACCCTGATTATGTGAAAATATCCGTGTCTAAGCTCAACCACAACAAAGCTACCGAAGCTGCTGGTAATCCAGGCGATAATATGGGTCGGAGCATGTACCAGCTCACCACGCAAAACGAGAAATGACGAAGCCTTGACCGATGACGATCTCACCGACTTTTTGATGTAAAAAAAGGATTTACACCAGACAACGTCGCGCTGTCATTTGACTTCCATAACATCCTACTTGAGACGATTGCACAAAACTTTCGCGCCAACAGCAGAGGCAAAATCATAAAAAAAGCGTACCCTTTTGACGCTAGAATGAAGACGAACGTGAGAAAATCGGAAGAAATGGCTGTTCCATGAACTGAGTGTACCCATGCACATGTTCGGGTACCACTTAAACAGGTCGAGAAGCTGTAGTATCTGTATCTCGGTGACTCTTAACGAAATATGGCAAAATTGATAATGTATTAGCCTTTAGAGTTGGTGTAGCTGGAGCTGCTAAGGGAACTGCTCCGACCATCAAAAGAGCTGAGAGAAGTTTCTCGTTTCATTTATATGGTAATAAAATTTAGTAAAGAGGCCGAAGGAATTAGATCGCGAATAGACTTTTGAGGTACAATGCTCCTTTTACTCGTAAGAATATAGACGGGTTGAAGGTATGGTGGAGCGTTATAGGGGGTAGTTTCGAGCTCTTATCCGCTAACAAGCCTTTAAGATATTCAGTGGTCTCACGATTTTAATAATCTGATCACTGGCGAAATATTAAAAGAGCTACCAAAAAAGGCATTAGTCAAGCTACTTTATATGATAAACGCTTCTCTTAGACTTCTATACGTTCCAAGACAATGGAAAGTTGCTGAAGTCATTATGGTTCCAAAACCGGGGAAATGCGCAAATGATAAAAAATCTTATAGGCCCATATCGCTTCTGCCGATAATATCGAAAGTGTTCGAGAAACTTCTGCTGAAGCGATTACAACCAATAATTGCAGAAAAACGCTTGATCCCGGATCATCAATTCGGTTTCAGACCTAACCATTCCACAATAGATCAAGTCTAAAGAATAACGCATGAAATTGTAAAAGCCTTAGAAGGGAAAAAAATATGTTCAAGTGCTTTCCTCGACGTATCGCAAGCCTTCGACAAGGTATGGCACGAAGGCTTGAAATATAAGCTACGGCCAAACTTGCCGGAAGACATGTTTAAAATATTGGAAAAATATCTTGAAAGCAGACTCTTTCGTGTTAGGTGAAGTAGTGAATACTCGAGTTTCAAGCAAATTCGGGCTGGCGTACCCCAAGGAAGCGTCCTCGGTCCGATCCTGTTCCTGCTCTAGACAAGAGACATACCTCTAGATGACGAGACTGTTGTGGCCACGTTTGCGGACGATACGGCCATCCTGGCAACAGGTGAATCAGTCGAGTCATCAACGAGAAGCCTCCAACGAGCATTGGACAGAATTTGTGTCTGGACGAAGACTTGGCGAATCGCTCTTAACGAGAACAAGTCTACGCATGTGAATTTCACTTACAGAAGGGTTAACAATTTACCTCTGTTCATAAATTCTGCACAAATACCTTATGCAAATGAAGCGAAGTATCTAGGGATGACACTGGACGCTAAACTTGGGTGGAAACCACACGTAAAGAAGAAGTGTGACGAGCTCGAGATTAGGCTCAGGGAAATGTATTGGCTTATCGGAAGATTTTCGAAACTAAGCATATATAACAAACTGCTCTTGTACAGGCAGGTGTTAAAGCCGTCCTGGACATACGGTATACAACTTTGGGGTTGTACCAAGTCGAGCAACATGTCCATGTTGCAGACTTTCCAAAACAAGACACTAAGAGCAATTGTGAATGCTCCATGGTATATTAGGAATAGTGATATTCACAGAGATTTAGGAATAGATACCGTGAGCGAAGAAGTAACAAACTTTGCTCGAAAGCTAAATGCCCGCCTTCATGTTCATTGCAACAATGAAATGATACGTACTCTCAACGAGACTCTTAACGATGTAAACAACGAGCGACGGCTACAAAGAATAAGACCCTTCGATCTAGCGACGTAGGTTGAAGCCGCATGAATGAACGGCTTAGTAGGTGCATTCACTGGAAAGCAACCTATCCAATGCGATTAACACTATGGAAGCGTTAACTACTTGTTAAGTTAACTTAGTTGTAGTCAAGAAGTATTATGAGAGAGCGAAAATTTACTACTATGAAGTGCGTTCTGGCAGTTCCATAGTGTCTCTCATAAATGGGTGGTTTTTTAGCACGTGGAAATCGGGCATAACCAATATCGGCTACTTCGGTATTATATACCTGCTATAGTGGGCGTATTGGTATCTTTGAAAGATTTTGGAGTTTTAGACTCCGTCCACCCTAGTATTCAAAAAAAAAAAAAAAAAATTTAAACGAATGAGCGTAACTTTTACTTTGCCCAGTCTTCCACCCATCTTCAAAATTACTCCTGAGTGGTCTGGGAAAAGGTCATGACATTCTTCGAAACGCATAAGGTATTTGGAGTACCTTAGCGATGAAGAAGTCAATAAGATCAGGCTTTTTACTCCTGTCCGTTGGCCAATACGTTGGCTTTCCGGTGGATAAAAAGTCCACAGCGATTTCCCTCTTATAGAATTGCATCTTGAACCCTTAAAAGTATGCTTTGCGTTAAAATCGGGCGATAGCTTTCATCTTTGACAATGATAAAACTCGACCCAATTAAAGTCATACATGCGATAAAGATCGTCTTCCACCAGTCTTTGGGCTTACAAGATGCAAT
Organism: Neoascia interrupta; assembly: GCA_947623515.1. Lineage (NCBI taxonomy): Eukaryota > Metazoa > Arthropoda > Insecta > Diptera > Syrphidae > Neoascia > Neoascia interrupta. The sequence goes on along the minus strand of OX392462.1, from coordinate 172,837,535 downwards.
GTTGTAATCTAGACCCACAGTTAATGTTTACAGAAACTGAACTAATCTGCATAGAGCCTAGCTCAACTTCTGTGTTTTTGAAGTGATGTATGCATCAGAGAGAGGATCCTCCTATCGAATTTTGCGAAGGATGATGTGCGAGATAGCCATTGTAGTCATTTTGGGTCTAGCATTTTGGGTACTCGAGTACCCAAGTATTTGAGTATTCGTTTCCGTTTGGTCAAATGTGTCGTAACGCAATTTTTCGGAATAAAGTAGCAATGGGTTGGGTTGGGATGTTTCAACACGCACATTATCATCTGACGTTCGAGTAACAAGAAAAGCCTTATTGCCACTTGCAGCTCAGAAGAACCATACATGCTGTGTGCGTTTACACGGGTCTTTATACCCGACGGAAGGAATATTAATTGTACTGCATAGTTTGTAACCAGTTAAATAAGCACCGTAGATCCTTAAGACCTTTTAGAGATATGATCAAGACCGACATGTGAATCGATTATGCCATGTTCGTCCGTCCGTCTGTATGTGTGAAGGTTATAGGTTAAAAGATAGGTTAAAATCAATCTAGAGAGGTGAAACGTGGTACACGGCTTGGTTGCACAGACAAAGTGTGAAAATTAGCTCAATCCCTCATCGGCCACGCCCACTTCTGGCTTCAATGTGAGACAACCTTCATTTAATTTTTTTTTTAATACCTTTTGGACAAGTAAGACAAGGCACGGGAACCTTTAACAAGGTAAAAACTGGACCGCCAACAATATCGACCATGTCCACTTTCAACATGCTAGATCTTTAAAAGCCCTATTTCTCGGAAAGTTGACTCCAAGTCGAAAAAATTAAAAAAAAAAGTCGACAATTATTAAAGATATTGCTATTTGCTTAGTTTGCTATATATAAAGTTTTGAGCTCCGCCCACTTTTAAGGGGCGTTTTTAGAAAAAAAAATTATTTTTTCTGAAATAACGAAATTACGATTAATTGATTTTAATTTTAAGCTCATGCCTACTTTTGGGGGCATGGCCTATACAAATAATATATGAATTTGGCCCGAGAAACCTTAAGATTTGGTGTTGAATGGAATATAGGGTCGGGTATAGAAGTTTGTCGCAGACAATCTCTTGCACTTACTCACTTGTCTCTACTAAAACACAGACCCTCGCAGAGACGATGGCGTAAAAAAGAAGTACTGCTCCAGTCGGGACTCGAACCCAATACATAACCCACTGCACCAAGGAAAACACAAGTGGTTCGGGTCCTAACTAACATTTTTCCTCCCATAACACTCTAGTCTTATGAGAGTTTTCTTCAAGAGCTTGCGTTTTGGAATTTGGCTCTCATAGACCACTACGAGACACTTAAGAGAGTCTTACGGGAGTTTAATGGCCCTTATGAAAGTTATTTGATCTGATAAAAAGTCTTAAACGAAAATTCTCTCCTTGCAAAAGTCGAAAACTCTTGCAAGGAGAGAATTTTCGTGTCATCTTTCTCATGTGGTGTGCCAAAAATGCTTTAATTTTTCATAAGGACATAAAGTAAATAAGAGAACATTATATACTTCTAAAAGAAATTGTTATTTTCAATGCGCTGTTTGATGGTATCTACACTATTGTCATCAACATTATTGACTTTATAAATATTTTTTCTGGGGTTATTTATGCAAAAACTTTGTGTAACTGAAAATTTATCTGCTAAAGTTAAAATTTTACTTCGAACAAAATAAAGCGCCTCGAAAATATTCAATATTAAAAAAAATCCAAATGATAGCTCATCGCAGCAGGGTTGCCGCATTTGCTCTGCCTAACATGCGTTTTTTACCTCAAGCAAGAGGGTAAGGAGTAAAATAGGATGTAAGACGATATGATCGCTGGGAGTTGAATAAGCCATGTCCTTCCGTATTTAGCTGCATGGTCGATTATGTAATCGGTCTCAATGAATCGCGATTACGCGGTGATAATTTACTGTTACAAAGTATACGTTTTAAAATATATCCTAGTTTTAATACATAATAAGAACCAAAATGTAGCTCTAACCATCCTACAAAAAAAAATTAGTACAATCTTTTCGGTATATATATTTTTTAATTTTATTTATAACAAACGGATGCAAATCAACTAGATGTGTATACCTTAACGTTGGTAACTCTAAGAGAAGTAAGAAATCAAATGTCGGAAAAATAGTTTTCTTATAAGAGTCATGCACTTTTTTTGAGCGATTAAGCGTGTTTAACAGAGACAAGCTCTCCTCTTGCGAGCATATTGGCTGTTTTCCAGACTTTTACCTATTAACCAGAGTAATATTGCCTTTGCCTTCCCGAGTCAGAGTAAATAAACTGTTTTTAAGAATTTAGAAATGCCGTAGTTTCTTACTATTTAAAGACGCATTTCTGTTTTTACATCATTGCCGCGTGCAGATGAATGAAGGTATATAAAGATTACGGCATACGCATGTTATGTCATTTGCTCGCTAAACTAAATGTAAATCTGACGTCATCGGAGTTGACTGTGAGTTTGTTTGCGTGTAGAAAAAGTCGGCATATCATTGCTGGCCAACCATACCATGAACATGTTTTCGATGACGATTTGTGCTGCAGAGATACCTCACCTACACTTTTTTCTACATTAGTAAATGCATTAGATTAATTAAAAAACTTCTGTCACCGAAGCACACTACAGACTGGCAATATTACTTTTGCCGGTTACTTACACTTTAAGGTGGCGCTACAGTCCGGGGTGGACCTGGGCCTCAGCCAACAAGCTTCGCCAGCCAGCTCTGTTTCTAGCTAGCCGTCTCCAGTTTCGCACGCGAAGTTGGCTGAGGTCCCCTTCCACTGGCGTGCGCCACCTGAGTCTCGGTGCTCCTCTACCGCGCCGTTCCTGCGGTGTGGATTCGAAGATTTTCCGGGCCGGGGCGTTGGTGTCCATCCGCTCTAGATGACCCAGCCATCGTAGACGTTGTGTTTTGACTCTTTTGGCTAGGTCGGTATAGCTGTACAGCCCGTACAGTTCGATGTTATATCTCCTCCTCCACTCTCCGTCTATGCAGACGGGACCGTAAATCGTCCGAAGAATTTTCCTCTCGAAGCAGCCTAAAGTGTTTTCATCCGCCTTTGACAGGGTCCATGCTTCTGCACCGTAAAGCAGGACTGGGATGATGAGGGTCTTATGGACATGGACACTTTAGTTGCTTGAGATTGTCCATGTATAAGACCCTATAAAAGGCTTTGCTACTCAATTGCCTCCTCAATTGCCCAAAGAAACAGCGAGAGTTATCCTTCGTTTGATTTCAGTGCTGGTGTCATTGTCTGAATTGATAGCGGAACCCAGGTAGACAAAGTCCCTAACTACCTCAAAATTATAGCTGTCGATGGTGATGTTTTGTCCAAGACGTCGGTGTTGGGTGTCTTTTCTTGATGACAGCATATACTTGGTTTTGCCCTCATTGACTGCTAAACCCATATTCGCCGCTTCCGTACCAATACTCACGAAGGCTTCACTGACATCACGCTTTGTTCTACCGATTATGTCAATGTCGTCTGCGTATGCGAGTAGTTGAACGGACTTTTAAACGATTGTACCTCTGGTGTTGGCGCGAGAGTTCTGCACAATTCTCTCAAATATGATGTTAAAGAAGTCGCATGACAGCGCGTCCCCTTGCCTAAATCCTTTTTTGCCATCAAAGGGGTCGGTGAGGTCTTTGCCGACCTTGACGGAACAGCGTGAATTTTCCATCGTCATCCTGCACAGACTGACTAGTTTGGCAGGGATGCCAAAACTAGACATTGCGCTATATAGCTCATCTCTATAGATGCTGTCATACGCGGCCTTGAAATCGATGAAGAGGTGATGTGTATCGATTTGGAGTTCCTGGGTTTTCTCCAAGATCTGCCGCAGTGTGAATATTTGACCTAATCAATACTTTTGACGGTTGGTGGGACGCAATTATTTTTATCAACCATCCGGTCTCAGAACAAGAGTGTTAGGCTGAATAGAGTATTTTTTTATGAGTACTTCGATACTTTGACTCTCATAATGTCATCTTCTTATGATACTTTTACTCTTTGAGAGTAACATGAGAGTTGAACTCACATAACAAGAATCAAATATTCTCTCTTGATGGGAGCTTACGTCCTTTTTACTCTGGTAGCCTTTTACCCTTTTAATGAGAGTTTTATGAGAGTAAAATTCAATTTAATCAAAAAAGATTATGTTCTGAGAGTATACAAGAGTCTTACGAGAGTCTTATTAGAGGTTTTTCTAGATTTGGAGAGCACATCTCTCGAGAGTATGTTTGTTGGGAGGGCAAATAAATTATGTGAACAATGCGGTGGTGGTGGACATAGTAGGAATAGATGATAGCACCAGGTAAGAACCTCTCCTCCTGGGAGGTTCTTACCCGCCTGGGAAAAGCACCTTGAGCTCTCGGGTTGGTGGCGAAGGATCGGGCAAGATGGAGAACATTTAGTAGCTAGTTGATTTTGATTGTGTTATAGGTAGTTTAATAATCTAAAATTTAATTAGCCTTTACCGAAAAAATAATTTAAATCAAAATCGCCGAGTACCTCTTTTGTCTCACTATTGGTAAAAATCCTACCTGCTTACATGTAGATATGCAATCTTTCAGTCCTCCGTGTAGTAACACTGTTCCTTGATGAAAGGTAAATCAACAAAATTAAAAACTTTCTACATTATCACTAACATAAAATTTCAAATTGCAATGCATAATGTACAAAATGAAAACTACCAAAAAAGCGCAATTCGTGTTCATTCCCAAGGGACAATAAATTATTATATTGAAAGGAATAAGGAATGCTATGATAAAGTAACTTATTCCTTATCCTCATGCTTGTAGAACGGCAAAAAAAGGTAAACTGGAAAAACTATTGCTGCAAAATTCCTTTTCCAACACTTCTATGCATCGAAACCACTACGCAATGAGTTAACAAAGAAAGTAAATAAATACAATAACCAACACTCGAGGGGCAACTGAATTACTGCGAACCGAGTGTAGGATTTTTTCCACTGTTATAGCCTGGATGAAGTCCTTTACTGAAATTCCATCGAATTTGGAATTTGTACTTTTAGTGCAAAAGCAATACTGTGCGAACAATGTAAACGTTCATAATGAGTTTTCAGAGAGCTTCTTAGTCGTCGGTGAAGTTAAATTCTTCTTGCATTCCTTGAGAGCTACTGTGAAAGGAGCTATTTCGGCTCCTTTTGAATACAACTTGGGTCCTCTGAGCTGAGCATATCATATAGACCACTCCTTTTTAGAGGTATACATAAAGGACTGCTGTACCGAGCGTTTAAACAGTTATAAACAGTCAGTTTTTCTTACTAATGCCTATTTATTGCCACTACACTGAACAACGATGTGGCTTATTAGATCCCAAACCATATCAGCATTCTTCAAAACATGTGTTTCATTGTTGCCTGAACAAAGGACGTTAAGCTTATCGATCAAATTGCACTTCACTTGAGTGAGGTTTTTTAAATAAAGAAGTGTGAGCAAACTGCTACCCTTAACAAAAAAAATCAGTGCGTCAGTCCTCTATTTGTAAGAACTATAATTAACTTAGCCAAGTTCTTCTCCACTTAGGTCAGAGTTGTTAGTCCAACCCTATCCCAACCCTTCTCTGTGAAGCGAATTAATAAAAAAGACAACATGAAAATGCTTGCGGAGTCACCCCAATAAAACTCACCATACCTACGAACTTTTTCGCCTTTAACTAGCTCAAGAAATCCCATCACCACCCACTGAGTGTGGTAAAGGGTGACCTGCGCCAATTTTCCACTGCTATTCCAAGCAACCCACTCTGTAACAGATTAAGAGCATAAAACAGATAAAAGGACGAAATCAGGTCGATATTTGTGGCGCCAAACTGTCGGGACGAATTTCATAGCTAAATTGGCGCCTATGAGCAGGCAGTAAACGCACACTCAGCCATGTGGGCTGAGTGTGCGTTTACTGCTCGCTCCACAACGTCAGAGCGAATTCTTCGCTACTATAGTCCTTTCCTCTGTCCTCATCATGGAAGCGCTCATTTTTAGGTTACTCATTGTGTTCCTACCTCTACATGGCTTTAAAGCACGCCATTCGATGGCACCGGTAACCGGCGAACAGTCGATCTAAAATGACTCAATGAATTCAGGACGGGGTGAAAGTTTTTCGAAAAGGAAATTGCTCACATTATCCTGTTCCATGTGCGGCAGTATGCTCCTGCCAAGCTCCCATTTAAATGGCAAAGAGGTTTTTACTCATTCTTCGAAATTAAAAAAAAAAAAATATTTGAGTGGCGCTGCTCTGACGCTTAATTTTCAAAAAGGATAACAGTTCGACGAAGTATGTCGTGTATGAGACCATAAAGCCAGCGAGGAGACACTGGTAATTGTACTTTTTAGCAGGATGGCGTGCGGATTGGTGGTGAGTGGTCGTTTTTGTCAAAATGTTTTTGCTGTTGAAAGGAACAACTCAGTTTTGCTGTGGCATGACGCATGAAAAGGACCAATTTTTGTGTAACTTGTATTAAAATTTTAAGTTTTTTTAGACTTAAAGACTTACGGAGGGTTAAGACACATGCTGCACCACTTATGGCCGGTCGCAACCGATCCTGGCCTGGACACGCTGCAATATTAATGAACACTTTACCTTGAACTGGCAAGGTAATAGATTCTACGTAAATTTGTCTCATCCCCCCATATATGCATTAGCAGCAGGGAGATGCTCATCTACATTGAGTATAGGTACACAGGAAAGCAGCTACTTCTGTTGACTAATCTTCACCACAGGGATTAAGGGATCCTCTAAACTGTGAGCATGCAAACGGACGCTTGATGCACACAAAGTGCCTGAACGTACATTTCGGTGTCCTATGCAGACTCGAAGAGCATACGTCAGACTACACGAATGGTTGCCCCTGAAGCTGCTGGCTGAGGTGTCATGTTGACTGAAATTGAAATTAGTCTTTGGGTTGGATCTGCGTCGGGGTGGGTGGGTGTCCGACTGGCAGACACAATACGGGGTGCGGAGTTGACAGAATGACATTTTTGGGTTCCCGGCTAATCGATTAAGGTGCTCCAAAAAGGACATCTATCTCTGGCTTTGATATTTCTCTTGGCTTTTGCTTTTCGATTGGATGCCTTAAAGAAGTATTTAGGGAGCCATTTGGTAATTGGTTATGCTGGAATCTTAAGAGCTAATTGAAGGCTTACCACCTACGTGCATAATGGACAAGGTATTTGTTGTTATTAATTATTCTATGGCTTTTTAGGTGGGCTTAAGTGGGTGGATTTGAACCATTGATGACATATGTGAATTGAGGCAAAGGATGTGTTCGTGGGATTTTTGAGAGAAATTTAGTTATTGGCAGGCTTCAGTTAGAGAGCTGAAGTTGTACTTTTTGCCTTCTATCTATGATGATATGGATTCCGGCGTCCTGGAAAAGGATGAGTCTATCGGTGTGTATGTGGTCATGATAAACTTGTTCGGTCGTTTTTTTGAACCGCAATTGGAGTATGGAAAATAGTACTTTCACCGAGTAGGTCATTGTGAAATAGCAACGAGAGGAATTTTTCAAGTAAGGAGAAAGGGAAAAGAGGAACAAAGAGACAAGAACGGTCTCTTTTGGGCTATTAAGATTCACTCATTTTTGAAAAATTTCGGAGAATTCATTTGTGATCAAAACAAGAGAGTTCGTCTGTACATACTTCTCAGACACCATACATAGCAGCACCGAATATTGAAGTTTTTTTTGGAAGCACATAGCAAACTGGAAACTCAATAATGTGCATGAGTCACTCCCCCAAAAATGGACGTCAAGCAAAACTTTTCAGCTTAGAGCCGTGAAGAAATGTTTTAGAAATGAAAATTTAAGCCAATAAAGCAGTTATTTGAAAAACAAACTTGGAGATAAGTATTTTTCCAATAATAAAAATAAGTATATAATAACAGTGTTATGGGCGCAGAAAAAATTATTGGTTGTCATATAGACAATCGCTGGTTGTCAACCAGAATTTGTAATTGACGATTGACGAACAAAATTGTTATCATGACCTAAAATCTTCGATGGCATTGAATATTCAATATGGCAAACTGTCCGATTTTAAAATTTTTGTTTTCTATATATGACGACAAGATTTCATCATATTGACAACCAAATTTTCAACGAATTGCAATTGAAGAACGTAATTCTAATATGAGCAATCGCAATAGTCAATGTGAAGATCTTTTTTATGGGACACAAAAAAACGGTTATCTCTCCAAATAAAAATTCGTGGTATTCGCATTGACCACACCAGTTGTCAATATTAAAACCTTCATAAAAGAGTCATAATAAGGAATGGTAAGCAATGCGAAAATATGTTACTCTGGTGCTCAAAATCGTCACACATTGAAGAACCTGTTCGTTATAATGACAATAACATTTGCAAATGTGAAGACCTTGCTCTAGTCATTCATCAGATTGAAAGTTGCAATTGACAATATGAAAATTTTTGGTACTGCTCTATTTGACCTGTCAAATGTCAATATTAAAACCTTCAAAAATTTGACCTGTCAAAAAGAGCAGCCGATTTTAATTGATTCCATTTCATTGCGCTCGCGTTAGCCAAAGTGGTCGCACCGAGTTAGCTAAAAAGTTTGTGACTATTAATCTGTAAACATATAAAAAGCAAAATAAATCTAAAGACAATTGTTACAATAGTTATTGCACAAGTAACTTTTTTAATTTCTTGTGAAAACATTAAGGAGTTTATAAATACGAGGTAAAGAAAAAGGTGTTTTTGCTATCTGTGCTCAAAAAAATTTTTATAAGAATATTTCAGGTAAGTGCTTAGTGTAACTGTTCAGTTCATGGTAGATGATTTCATCTACCATGAACTCAAACATGTTTCTTATTCTTCCGCATGGTGGTAGATAATAAGCTGAACCCGATTTGAAAAAAAAACGTGTGCCTCACTCATCACCAAATAATTTTTCTCGCAGTATGCCTTTTTATTCCAGGGTGAAACCAAGGGTTTTTTTACAAATTTTTAAATTTCAAATCCAAAAAACAGAAATTTCAACCTGCGCTGGGTATTTTTCTTAAATTTTGCAAATATAGATTTCTGAGAAAACGTTTAAAAGCACTGTTTTAAAAGATTAAGCTAACAAACGGCAATTGCGAAATATTTTTATTGCATTGAGTTTGGCTCGTAAAGGCTACACACTTCAATTACATTTCGTTATGACTGTTTAGACATTACTTTTTTAGATATATGATCGAGACCGAATTCTGAATCGAATAAGCCATGTCCGTCCGTCCGTCTCTCTGTATGTCACACGCATTTAGGGCTTAAATTTTGTGCATGAGCGCCTTGTCATCTTAAGCAGTACAAGTTTTAAATTTTTTCAAGTCCGCAAATCCGCCCACAATCGGTCTGAATGTGCAACTACCTCCAGAACTTTCAAAATTGTAAAGCGTTCCAAAAGGCTGAAATTTGGAACTAAGCATTTTTTAGCAAATGTAAGACACAAAAAAGGGATCAAGGGAACATCGTTGTAGAATCGCAGTCGGTGCTGAGGATTTGGAAAGACCACTTGTGCAGACTGTATAACGGCGAGGACGAACCAAATACCGCTGTCAGGCAGATCGAACCATTCAACCCGGGCGAAGACGTTACCGACGAAGCATACGAACGATACCGCCCGCCCGACCTGGAGGAGGTGAAAGTAGCTGTTTCTAAGCTCAAGTGCAACAAAGCCGGAGCAGACGGTATAGCTGCCGAAGTTTTTAAATCCGCTGGCGATGAGCTGGTTCGGAGCATGCACAAGAAAGCATGCCCGACGAATGGAAACTCAGCGTTGTTTGCCCGATCCTGAAGAAAAGAGACCCTCTGAGTTGTGCCAACTACAGAGGCATCAATATTCTTAACATCGCATACAAGTTCTTTACTGTGCGAACGCCTGAAGCCGTTTGTCAACAATCTAATAGGCACATATCAGTGTGGCTTTATGCCAGGAAGGTCCACCATCGATCAAATATTCACACTGTGGCAGATCTTGGAGAAAACCCAGGATTTCCAAATCGAAACACACCACCTCTTCATCGATTTCAAGACCGCGTATGACAGCATCTGTAGAGAAGAGCTATATAGCGCAATGTCTAGTTTTGGCATCCCTGCCAAACTCGTCAGTCTGTGCAGGATAGCGAGGGAAAATTCACGCTGTTCCGTCAAGGTCGGCAAAGACCTCACCGACACCTTTGATGTCAAAAAAGGATTTAGATAAGGCGACGCGCTGTCATGAGACTTCTTTAACATCATACTTGAGAGAATTTTGCAGAACTCTCGCGCCAACACCAGAGGTACAATCTTTCAAAAGTCCGTTCAACTACTCGCATACGCAGACGACATTGACATAATCGGTAGAACAAAGCGTGATGTCAGTGAAGCCTTCGTGAGTATTGGGACGGAAGCGGCGAATATGGGTTTAGCAGTCAATGAGGGCAAAACCAAGTATATGCTGTCATCAAGAAAAGACACCCAACACCGACGTCTTGGACAAAACATCACCATCGACAGCTATAATTTTGAGGCAGTTAGGGACTCTGGATTCCGCTATCAATTTAGACAATGACACCAGCGCTGAAATCAGACGAAGGATAACTCTTGCCAATCGCTGTTTCTTTGGGCTAAGGAGGCAATTGAGTAGCAAAGCCTTTTATAGGGTCTTATACATGGACAATCTCAAGCAACTAAAGTGTAATGTATAAGACCCTCATCATCCCAGTCCTGCTTTACGGTGCAGAAGCATGGACCCTGTCAAAGGCGGATGAAAACACTTTAGGCTGCTTCGAGAGGAAAATTCTTCGGACGATTTACGGTCCCGTCTGCATAGACGGAGAGTGGAGGAGGAGATATAACATCGAACCGTACGGGCTGTACAGCGATACCGACCTAGCCAAAAGAGTCAAAACACAACGTCTAGCTGTCAACGTCAACGGCTGGCTGGCGAAGCTTGTTGGCTGAGGCCCAGTTCCACCCCGGACTGTAGCGCCACCTTAAGTAAGACACAAAAAAGAAAAATTAAATTGGTAAACCTCCTCCAGTGGGCGTGGCATCTATTATAAGGGTAAGTTTTCAAATGCAGTTTACTCAATGTTTTTGCTCGAAATTGCAAAAATTTTGCTTGGTATTTTATGTAGAAAACGCTTAGTTCTACATTTTTTCATACAAGACTTTGGGCCACGCCCACATTTGAAGGCAGAATTGAAGAAAAACGTAAACTTTTCCAGAAAAACATAATTTCGACTGGCCTAAAGCCTAATTTAGGAAAGCATGAAACAAAAAAATTAACGGGTTAGGTAAATGAGACATTGTGTCAGATTTTGTTCATATAAAGTTTTTAGCCACGCCCACATTAAGGGGTCGATTTTTAAAAAATATTGAATTTTAACCAAAAAATTACATTTAAGCGAACATTCATTTACATACATTTAAGCCTAACTTCGAAATATCTGCGTTATATATAATTGATATTTTGTAATTAGGGGCGGTTGACCCACGCCTCTTTTCTAAGTTTGCATTACTTATAAAATGTCAAAAAATAATAATAACATCAGTATTTTACAATGTAGGATAGAATGGGGTATTCAACGGTCCGTTTTACGGACTGTAACTTCTGCGTACACACTGTAGCATTAACTCACTGATTTAAATTTTCTTTAGATTTGTTTCCAATAGCGCAACCACCTGCGCGAGTATTGGCTGTTTTTTTTTTTAATATGGGCACCCGTTTTTGCTTGAACAGTAAAACAATCTCCTTTCTTTACTTCGCTTCTTAAACGGATTTCTTCGGATCAGAAAAAATCAGGTTAGAAACGACAATTTAAAAATTTTTTTAACGCATTTTGCTTCCTTTTTATTTGACTTGTACTTAAAATTTTTTTAATTACAAATTTTTGTTAAAAAAAACTGTTTTTGGAAATGCAAGGATGTTTTTAAATTAAATCTCAGAAGTTTTTGAAACTTTAAAATTCGCTGTAGTTTTCCTGAAAATTCTCGATTATTTCTGATAGATTTTTTTATGATTTTTTTTTTTCATATCCTAACTCCAAATAACACCGGCGATCAGAAGGGGGCTCATGTTTTTTCATTATTTCTCAAAAACTGTTCACTATTTTTCAAAAATTAGATTTTTTCAGTGAAACTCAGTGGGCCTTATTACCTTAAACAAAATTAGTGCACAGCTAAATTTTAAGCTTCGTACTTTTTAAAAAAGCGCTACCAACAACAATTTAAGTATCTAGCTTTTCGCTTAGCTGTACACTTAAATTAAATTTTCCGAAAGTTATGTATTAAATCTTAATCGTTTGACAATAAAAGATTGCGAGTTTCCGCGGTGTAAGATCTAGAAGTACAAAGGTGCATGATCTTAGGAGCAATAAAAAATCAAAAATTAGTAAAAATACTAACAAAGCACTACCATGTATTAAAATAAAAGGTGCCAGTAAGCAAAGCAGGCATCACTGCTCGTAAACAAATTTTAATGTCAGAAGGGAAACTGGGGACAAACAGTCACACGATTTTTTTGGTTTTTGGAACGACTTCCATTATTTAACTTTATTTCCTAATTAAGTTTCACTTTCACAAAATCTTCGAGGCACAAAAACTGCATCGGCCGCCACGAACTAGACGTCCCAACTTGGTGGCTGGAACGTGATCCTTGGAGTCTTCGTTGCCATCACGATCATAGCTATCTGCCGCTATCACCCGAGTGTACGTGAATCAATTGAATAGACGTGCTTTCAAAATATTCAACATATTTCTCGCTTCTATAATATCAAAGTGTTCTCTGGAAGTTTCTAATTCGTCGTGCGAAGTAATAAAATAGCTATAGAGTCTAGTTTGCTATAAAAACGCGTTAAACAGCCCAAAACTTAAATCTCTGTTTGCAATTACTGCACCAAATTTAACGGATAATTGTTCTCTTTGAATCATGAGCACAAATCAATCAGCAAACGCTTTTGTGACCACTCGCGCCCAAAAAAAGCAGGAGAGTGAAGCAGACGGTGCCGTTTCTACCCCAAAACAAAGCGCGACACCTACGTCTAGGAGTGCAACCTTGGCTCAAACAAAAGCATTACATGACTCTTCAAAAGCGCTCACCATCGTAGCTTTCGAAAGAAGTATGAAGAAACACACCGAAACCCTCTTGTGTCGTTTCTCCGCTGAAATGGCCGACCTTCGTGACAACCTTATGCAGGAGATTCAATCTATCGAGAAGAACTGGTTAGCGAAATTCCAGAAATTTGAGCAAAGTGTAAGCGACCTCCAAAAACGTATTGAAAAATTTGAAGCGCAACCCCACGAAGCACCAATTTCTCACGATGAATTAGCAGACCTCAGTAAAAGATGTGACGCCCTGGAGAGAAAAGAAATAGCCGCTGACGCTATAGTGTTCGGTATACCACAGCTGTCTGACGAAAATCTAAAGTCTACTTTCCATCATCTGTGCCACACCGTGCGATGCAAGCCCCCAGCGTTCAACCCTGTTTTCCGCACTCAGCAAAGGGATAACACGAATGACCCTCCCATCAAACTTAAGTTCAATTCGACATATGAGAGGAATTCACTGCTGAAGGCCGTCGCAGAGTTTCGTAAAACAGAAGGAAGACAACTGTGCCTTAACGACGTCGGTTTGAAATCATCGGCACTGATCTTTGTTAACGAAAGTCTAACTAAGAGAAACCGCTCGCTACTGCAACAAGCAACACGCCTTAAGCACCGTAAGCAGCTTTTCTCCGTCTCCATCTTTTCTCCCATGAAACTTCAAACAATAATTGAACCCTTATTTGCGCTTAACGAAATTGTCCTTATGGGTTATCTGGCTAGCTTTTTCAGCAGATTTAAGGCACACTGAATTTCGTCTTTGTGCGACCTACCGTTCAGAACGAACAACGCGATTGGAGTTGAACAACCGCTTAATATGCAGAAAAAAGCGAAAAACCTGCACAGGCTTACCCCCGCAAGTGTTATGCCTTTACGAAGAAAAGCAAACATATAACCAGCAGAATATTTCAATGCAGGATCTAGCATCTAGGTGTTCTATAACCAAAAAAAAAAATCTTTCCTCGGAGTAGTCTGTAAAGGATCTGCTTTTTAAAATTCCGCTTCCAATTCCTGGCTATATTCGGATTGATTTTGCTTAAAAACTTCAACCCCCAGAAGCGACATTTTAAGTAGCCTTTAAACAAACCACATATGTATGCATATGTATGTAAGTAGGGCTCCTAATTTTTATTCAAAGAGTAAAGTAGGTAGCGTTCGACAAAAAAAAAATTAAAATCCTGTCTCCTGCAGCTGAGAGTCGAACCCGTGACAAGCTAGGAAAATAGAAAACTTAAGGAAAATGAGGAAAACTCCAAAATGCCCGTCGAAGAGAAAATGAGATGGTTTTACAAGCTGTCGTACTGCAACGCGGCATACAGCGCAGTGGTGGCAATAGTGGTTGAAGATGGCGACGGTGGCAACTGTACAGTTCCTACGATTTGGCCAAGTTTCTAACCAAACTGAAGTTTTCATTGGACTTGTGCCAGTCGAACAGCGAATATTTGGAAAGTTTCGGGTTCCTTACCCTTGTTCCTTCGGCGAACGATGCAAACTTTTCGTCGAGATGTAAAGTCGTAATGGGTTCAGCAGGCATGCTGAAGTAGTGGGTGGCTATACCTAGATGTTGTCGCCTTGTTCTTATGTTGTTTAACAGGATTCTATAAGGACTACCACATAGGAGGAACTTTTTTTTCGGTTTTCATATGATTTTTGCAATTGCAAAAAAAAAGTATAATAAGAAGACGAAAGTACAAATGCATCCGGCATGCGGATGGTTCTCAGTCCTCAAGGAGGAGATGGGCGAAATCAGATTAAATTGAACTTTCAACTATGGGACACTTTGTGTGGGAAAGTGCAATCGATTTGAGGTTGCAGGGTGCAAACACAGGGGAGAAAACTTCGATTCAGGTTACATCTGACACTGGAACCGGTCAATTTGGTTATAGAACAATTTTCTGTGACCATCTGTTTGGGGTTAAGGTTGCATACTTTCAACATGCACTAGACTGAAGAGATTGAGTTGCTTGTGTATACGCTAAATTGGATGTTGTGAGAGGCTTTGGTTGGTGTAGGTGCATTGAGTACATGAAGTTGTATGCAAGTGTGAGATTAACTTATATTGGAAATGTGATCTTGATTCGGATGTGGTTTTTGATTTGGGTCTTAAGCAAAAAAAAGGGATTTCCGTCGAATTAAAAAAAAAAATATCTATTTATTCAGGTTAAAGTTTTTTTAATAAAAACCTATCCGAATCTAAGAATATTGGTGGCGAAAGAAAAGCTAAATAGGTATGCTGCGGGCATAATAGTCTCCTATAATTCTTCAATTCTTTTGGGCCTTGATGAAAGAATGAATAAATGTCTTCGTTCTTTGATGTCATCAAGGTTACCCTCATGAAAGCTCTGGGGAGTCAAGCAGAATGAGCTTTAGACGACTTAGGATGGCTCCACCTAGGTGAAGTCAAGTTGCATCTCCCAGAGTTGAAGTCTGTATCCGCTTCAAGTTGTGCCACATTTTCCTGGGTAGCTCGAATCCAGTCTATTTTTTTTTCGATTTTGATTGTAGGGATTTTTCTGCGTTCAAAAGTGATTCTTTCAGGGGAAGTTTCCGGCACCAATTTTTTACGAGTTCTATATTAAAGGGTATCTTGAGCGTAATTTAACGGTTGTTAGGCTTTCTAGTATCCCCCCTAAATAATGGAGATTTCGAAGTTCCTTTCGATTTTGTAAACATTTTTGATCAATGCATGCTTCCTTCTTAGATCAGGTCGGGGCTATTTGTAGGCTTGGAAAGCCCATTCAATTGTCAAATTTTGGGGGTGTTCAATTGGGTGTTAATCCTGTTTGTGAAGCAATAGTTTAATTAAACCGTGGCTCTATAAAAGTCTACAGCCAGTTCTTGTTTCTGGTCCCCGATTGGGTGCCGCTCCAGCGAGCGGATAGGGAAACGCTCACCAGATATGGTCAAAACCAACAATAACCGAAAAATCCAGGAGCGTCCGTCCTAGCCTGGTTAGGCCTCTGCTACCCAGGCTCTGCCGAACACTAAACACGTTTTTCTCTTCCAACATGCAAATAATATGGACACCAATGAGATGTGTGCCAGGTGTTTTTATTGAAGGCATAACACTTGCGGCGGGTATAAACGTGGCTATTTCGGTGTCAGGGTTTGCATACTCCATTCTGGCTCATCAGTGTTTGTCGAGATTTTCTCTCCTCTTTTATTCTCAAATTCTTTTCGCACGCGATGTGCTTCGCATTTTAGGAGTAGTGCAAACTGTTTTTTTCAAGTGCTCATGCACAAATACAAGATGTCTTGATGACTCCTAAAAATATGCCACTACACTCTTCTAAGCATTTTACCTACTTAAAATACATCTTCACTGTATGTGCGGCTAACGTTATGATATGCTCCACACACTAACAAGAACAACTCTTAAAATTATCCACTCTAATGCGTAGCTTAGCAAAAGTTAGCCAAACTTCAGCCAGCGAGTGGTGGGCGTGAAACTTTTGCATTACAATTACTTCAGGTGAATTTGATTGTTCCCTAGTGACTCGAGCATCCTCGAGACGGTGACGAAAAAAAAAGAAAATTATAACAAAGTCAGAGAATTTGACGCGCTATAAAGTTAAGAGGCATCTGCTACTCTCCTGTTTGCATAATCCTTTTTACTCTGTCCTTTGTGTCAACGCTCATAATTTCCGCTTAACCAGGATTACGGTGCTGCAAGCACACACACACACACACACACACACATATATTCACAGGAACGTAGGACTTTTGTGCAACTCATTCTGGATGATGAGGGGCAATTGAATGCCTTTTTCTCGAGTGGATGTGGCAAAACTTTGAGGCGTTCTTGCATGAAATCTCCTTCCCGAGCATTCTCTCCAGGGAACTGTATTTTAAAGTTTGTTATTCTCGGTAGTCCTTTGGCTTGACTTGTGTTACTTATTAGTGGTTAATTTGCTTTGGCTCAAAATAAAGTTGAACTCTTTCAGCTGGGACATACTCATACTTATGGCATATAGCCTTAGTATTTTCATTATATAACATTTTTTTTGGCGCATCCTTTTGTTGTTGCCGCTTGAAACGGCAATAAATTAATTTTCCTAATTATCATTATTTTGCCAGGGATAATGCTTAACTGTGTCTGCTTTGTATTTTGGAATTATACTCCTATTTCACAGCGAGATGAGGGTGGAAATTTTAAATTGAATCCGTCTGGTTTTTGGGTGCTCCAGGTGGTGTGTCGCGTCTGACAAATTTTTTATCATTAAGCTTAGCAAATGGAATGGAATGAGTGCTTTTGCTGGGCGAAGGAGGTAGTTCGGTCTTCATTATGGGCGATTAGCTTATATCAACGAGGAATTAAGTGGATTAGGTGTATTTTGTATTTTGTTTCAAAGGTAAAATAAATTAACAAGTTGGGTAAACAAATTTCCTGGGGCACTTGGCATTAGAGAAGAGCTCCTGATTTAGCCTAGGTATGTCAAAGCGATTGCTTTTATCATCTAATTGCCTCTTTCCACTCCGTATAGGTAAGCATGTTTGGAGAAGGATGAGTCAAGCTTTTGTCAGTAAAGCTTCCAGTTTCTGTGTTTGTAGAAACATTCAGATGGGGTAGAGCTGCATCAATTGGGTCGTCTATAATTGATTCGAAATCGAGTCTGACAAACGAGTGCGATTAAAATTGGTCCAACTAGCTTCTTTCGATTTTACTGGCGCTTAGGAAATTTGGGTCTTCACCGATATCCAGAAAACGAAAGTTGAGAAAAGAAAAATCTAAAAAATAAAAATATGGAACAGCGAAAATCTCGAACAAAAATCTGGAGCACCAAAAATCTGCAAAATTTGAAACAAGAGGGTGCACTCTCCCTGTACTTTCGTAAAGCCTTCAGTGTGTGCATCAAAACTTGACGTTGCCCATCATAAGTTGGCCTTTTTTGTGATTCTTTTCACCATTTTTTGTTGGAGTTTACTATACTACCCGATGGAGCACTCAAACAAATCTGCGGCTTGTTCCGCATTGTAGTTATTCCTACAGGCAGGATAGGAGGACGGAAAAGCATGGTTTCGAAGCAAAGACGCTGACCCCTTGCCTGGGTCGAGTCTTTACTCGTGTGCACTCATCAAAGTCCGGCCAACGATGCCTTGTGTCCATGAGAAACCCAGGTATAAATATCTGATATGATAATAGATACAGACAGACCCCAGGGCATGTTCTTGTCCTGAGGAAACCTCTTCTGAATCTTGCTTTCTTATGAAACTCACAACAGATCTCATTTCCGTGGATATCAGTGTAACCTACTAGTACGAAAACAAGATTCGCTGTATTTCGTCTTCTGACTCAGATGAGCGAAACCTTGAGGTCGAACACTATTTTGGATAGGGTAAGTGGATTAAGAAGCGCTTTTAGTGCGGCTTGGCTGTCACTGCAAACATCATCATAGCAGATCCTGGCGTACTAGAGAATTGTCCTGTAGTGCCAACAGTTTTCAGCGGAAGCCGGTTCCACTAAACTAATACGCAAATGAGAAGAGATGGTCATATATATCTAGAGGGTACTTTTCAGAGACAAGCGCCACGTCTTGTAGAAAACTCTATAAAAAACTGCTCCTAGATATTTGCCTTCATCGGATATCGGCATGGGACACCTTTAAGCATGAGTTGAGACAAACCAGTGATCTTTCTCCTTCTTGTGAATCAAACAACGTAGTTTGAAGAGGATTTACTTAAATCTCATTCCTAGTGCACCAATCATGGATCGAGTATAGGGATCTCTGCGTCTAGAAGCGTGTCGGTCTCGGTCGTCGAAATAAATATTCGTTCTATTGGAACGACCAAAACCAAGGACGCTTCGTATTCGTAACCAAGTAAGCTTCGATTACAAGCGTCCTGTGCGTCTGGTCTTAGTCCATGTAACTTATTTCGTATTGACACCGTTTTGTCTGACTGAGCTGCACACGCTATCAAAAGTCCCGTTATCAAAACGCCTCTCGTCGAAAACGCCCAGTGGAATCTTGCCAATCGCTATTTCTTTGGGCTAAGAACGCAATCATGTAGCAAAGCCCTCTCTCGAGCAACTAAAGGGGAGCAAGTGGAAGGGGACCTCAGCCAACTTCGTGTGCGAAACTGGAGACGGGTAGCTAGAGACAAAGCTGGGTGGCGAAGCTTCTTGGCTGAGGCCCAGGCCCGCCCCGGACTGTAGCGCCGCCTTAAGTAGGTAAGTAAGTAAGTCAGTCAGAATGGACTTCCATGCAATAAGACAAGCCCTAGGTGCTACGTCTATTAGACTTCTTATAGTAAAGAACGTCCAAAAGTCCTTCTGCTTAGGAGAATAGAAATAGAAACACATCGACTATCAGACGCAACCGTATTGGGAAAGTTCTAACGCTGACGATTCCTCCTTATCACAGTTCTTACATCCATTACCAGTGCATGGACAGTGCCACCAATTGCCACGCTTTCTGTGCTCATGCCCACGAAGCGTCCGGTTTACATCCGCCAGTACGTATATCCAGCCTTAAAAGGAGCAGAACAGACTTCACTTTGGAGCCCGTGCACGGATGGACTCATCATCCGGAGGAGGATTGAGTCCCATAACCAGCTTATTCTTGTTTTTCTATTCAGCAGAAAGAGAGGTTTTCATAACCGGCAAAGAGTTGACCGTATTGACTACGCCTTTAGCATAACCAGTCATTAGCTAAAGCAACCAATGATCAGCTTTCTTTTACACCTCCCCTGCCACCAAGTCAAGGTGCACCTTAGAGCCCGCGTCTTCTGGAGCCCGTTCAACCACACAAAAAGTGGCATGCCTTCCTCATTTTAAGATTGCCGAGAGATTCTTATACAGAACTACAATAGTTGCTTGGTTGTTCAAAAATCAATTCTGGGGCCTCCAGAATCTGTGTGTTTGTCAATTGTCGAAAATAATGCGGGAGGCTTTGGCCATTCCCAGTATCACCTAGAATAAAAATATTCTTCGGGTTGTCCATGCATTAATGAGTTTTTGAGTTTCTGTTCGACGAATTTCTCACCATAAGCTCTGCCAGTTCAACAAGATTTTTGGTTATGGCTTGACCTACGACATGCATCTCTGTTGAGGTTAATTTTTCATGCTTGGGGCTACTGCGCAGGAAATGTCAGTGCAAGGGACCTCAATGTATCAAGCCAAAAGCCGTGGTTTTCAATGTATCTAACCAAATAAGACAGCTTAGTAACATGTGACCCTTGTGCGAGGCCTTAAATGACAATTTTTTTTCGGTCGGAGGGCCTGGTCAGTCAATTGCAAAGGTAAAGTCGTAAAAATAAGCTGTATTTCCCATACTATTACTTACTAGTCCGTACATTTACCAGTTACGTAGGCATACGCGGAGGATCTAAATCGCAATTTCAGTAGGTATGTCTGCACCTCTCAAAATTAAAAAATTTCTCGCATCCCAAAACCGGTTTTAAATTATAACAACACCGATCCCTTAATTTTTAAGTGCTACATGTACCTATTATTTTTATATTTTCAATTCTTGAATTCGCTTTTTCTGTTGCGGTACAGCCTTAATTTTTAAAAACGTCAACCAGGTACCTATCAACGTTAACAGTAAAAAAATCTCAACCCTTTAGGTATGCAAGTGACCCTTTCATCGGAAATCTCATTCGTCATTTAACTGGCGCGTCATACATCAAACAAAAAACCCAAACAACACAACTCGAAAGCTTTTCGTCACTAGGAAATTCCACATCCATGGTGGCCATCAATCCTTGTTTTCCTTTGGGGACGCCAACGACCAACCGACGACGGTCGGGCAGCAAGGTTTTCTGCGATTCCGGCTGCAATCACCAAACCCACAAATGAAAATATTTTCGTTTTCCATTGTGACACATTGTTGGGGCGTTGATATCATGGCTTTGCGTTATGACGCGCGACACAATGCAATAACGCCTCGTCCAGCTCACTCCTGGTATATTAAACTATACTCGTCGTCCTTAAACACATATTTATAACTCATAACCGCTCGTCTGGTAATTAATAACTTTTCAATGTTTTTGCGAGGGCAAAAAATCGTATAACGAATGCCTTCAACATGACACGGCTTGTATCGGGAAACCAAAAATTTTCATTTCAAGTTTAAGTAATTGCCACCAAAGTGTAATTTATTGGCGCCATGATGCTGCCGTCCAGTTTGCTTCGTGGTTTCAGCCATGCATGGTGTGTTTGTGGGTGTATTTCTGTTGTTGGACTGAGTAATGTATGCGCAAATAAACACAAGCTTGAGTGTATCGCAGCAAGGACTATTAAGAGTGACATCAGAGCCTTCCGATTCAATAGACCCGTGCGCCGTAAGCACTCTGGTTGCGAGAGGAAAGCTAATTGCAGAAGTCTCCACACCAGACGTTCCTACGAAATTGATTGAACGACCGACACGGCGTGTTATCCTTGTGATTTGGTTCAACATGCTTTGGTGAAGCTGCAGAGAAATATTTAAAGAGAACGTTTTGGACAGTCTTCATAAAAAACTCATATTTAAAGACAAGTTTCTAAAAAAAAAAAAATCATAAAAATTAACTTACCGAAGTCCTTGCAAGAGCGACTAGTCAACGGAATTAAAGAAAAGCAGTTGAAGTTCTTCTTGGGTATACGTAAATATAAGCAAAGTTTAAGGAACAAAAGTCTTTTCATCTAAGCAGCCAAACCCTACTCACTGAATGAATAATGGACGTCACTTATTGTTTCCACAGGATCTATTTAATTTCATTTCACAGACAACCATAAGCATTTAGATTGCAATCAAAATTTTAAATTCAAATTTCTTCAAAGCTATTAATGTACTCTTGAAAGCATTCAAGAATCGCTAAATACTTAGAATTAAACGACTGAATCCATAACTACCATCCTCTACTTAGACAGACCCAAACAAATAAAGCGGAAAACTTGCAAGGACATCCCCATTCCCCATAACCAGCAACATTTACATAATTCATTTGATTTTATTTCGGTGCGACCGACAACGGCGACGTAGACCAGTGACCAAGCTTGAAAAATTGAGTTTCCGCCCGTAGCAGTGTGCAAACTTTTGTGGCTGGCTCATGTGTGTCCTTGTTGGGACTTGTATATAGGTACGTAACGTACCTATTTGTCTATGCGATGGCTTTCGAGATCCTGATTTTGTGTATAGTGTTTTGGAGCAACCCAAACACATCCCGAGACCCGAAAGTGGGTAATGTCACACCACAAGTACTAAAGTGTAGTTAGCAGTTGCAATCGTGCAACCGGAGTATCCAAACTCTTATCTTATTTTGTATAACACGAAGGACTTGTTCATGTAGGTGTGCGGTTTGGGGATACAAGGTGCATGCTATTTGTCTGGTGGCCAGAGGGCGGTGTGGTGGAAAATAAAAATGAAACCTGTAATGAGGTTAAAAAGGTTGTCCTCATATCCTTTTTATTTCAACATGCGAAAACTTCTGCGCGGGTCTTAGATGTGATGTGGATGAGGCGACTTTTTGTTGGTACTTCGTCGTTATAACGAAGAAGAAGAATTTTACGTTCTTAGTTTGAGCCGTTGTGCCGGCTGTCAATTTTGAACGTCAAATCATAAAGCAGGGCAACAGCCACAGCCTCTATCGGAACGCCGCTACGCAACTTATTAGGTAGGAAAGTAGGTACTTGAATAGGTATGTAAGTAAAGAAGGAAGTAAGTAATCTCTGTTTTAAACGAACATAAAAAAGCTTCTCAATTATACTTCTCTTATACTTGGCGGAACTGTTCTCGGTCTTTACTGACAGCTTAAATTGCGTTTGTAGTCCCAGAAAAGGACACAAGTCCAAAAGGGTTAAGTAGGCCAAAAATTTTTTTCTAAATTCCCTTGCAAACTCGAAGTAGAAATAGCGTTAAGCCATATATATATGCCAGTCATACGAGGCGATTAAAATCCACCGGATTAAGCAGTTCGCAAAAATATCAGGAAGCTCCAGAATTTTTCCTTTAAAACAAATTTAGCAGAAGAAGAAGGAATCTATATAGACCAAAGGAAAAGGTCGATACTTTTAAGAGACTTATACAAAAGTCGAAAAATTACACCTATATAAAAAAAATTATGCGGAGGCCGAGTGAAACTAGTAGACCCGTGAGGGTCCTTCACAGGAACGGCCAAACAACCTTGATTCCATTCTCAAACCTGCCACACTTAGTGTTAGGCGGAGGCATTCAGTCATCTAAAAGAAATTTACTTTTGGGGAAATCAGATAACCACGTGTTCGTTCGTGGTACCGGCAATGGGGGCCACTCTAGAGCCAACGAATACAACGCGGCTAAACTGGTATATTGCATCCATAGTGGTGACTGATTGAAACTTTTGACAGCTTCAAGTCACCTAGTCCAAATTGAATGTACCAATTATGCACAAATAAGGTTTAAGTCAGCTGTTCCACACGCTGTGAAGCATATTCTCAGCAAGCTTTAGTTAAAATATGGTTAAAGTCGCGTTCATACCAACCTGGGTCAGATAGTCTAGACAAAATTTTTATACCCCATACATCTGTCATTTTACCTGCTGAAAAGCTTGAGAAATCGGTTGAGCTGGACGAGCGTAAGGTTGCTCTTCTACTGCATTCTCTTTCTCTCACAGGCTTACGAGGATTCTGTCGGTTTAAACCTTTTGACAATTGCCATCGTATCATTGTGTCTGCGATTTTTTGCGATCTAAACAGGTGGAAGGCAAAAAGCATTATGCGCTTGCAGTGAATGCCAAAAGGCTCTTATAGTGCTGATTAATCCTCTTACCTCGTTCTCGATAGTACTCGAACTCAATCAGTTGTTGAACTAAGTGTCTGTGGTAGACTTAACAGGGTGACTCTTCTTTGGGTTCCAGGTCACACTAGTAAGTTAAACCCAGTGAAATGAGATCTTTGATAAGCTTCCTAGGCAAGGTTGAGAAAAGATTTTCTCGGGAACAAGCACTGTGTCTGCCTGCATCTGTTGCCACGTCAGACATTGATATACTTTATTGGGGTTACTTGTAAACCCAGGGCTCGTTGGCGTGACTGCAAGAACATCAGACAGCTTAAGCGACTGCGCCCGGACATCTGCAAGGTGTCAGCGTCTTTCCTTCTACCTTTCAGAAAAAAACACACTGCAGTCTGCTTGTAGGCATCTTTACAGACCATCAAGCTTTTGCTTAACATTTGCACGTGTCAGGCTTGACCGAAACTACAACATGTCCTGCCTGTGGAGAGGAAGAAGATACAGCAAAATACTTTTTTAACAAGTTAAGCAGGCAACAACTAGAATAATTAAACATATTAAGTTGTTAAAGAAATTAAACTTTTAGAAGTCACTTCATACGTTTTATAACAAATCAAATTTCAAAAGATCAAAGAAACCAAAAACAAAATTTCTCTCACGATTTTTTTTTTCGAAAATACGCCAAAACTACAGTTCTGAAACCGTTTTATCAAAGTGATGAAAAAGTTATGACGTTAAACATGTTAAAAATGGGTATCTATTTTCCATTCCTTGTTTCTCAAAAACTTTTCAGTATTTTGAAAAAACTCGATTTTATTATGAAAAACCAATATTTTTTTTTTAAAAAACCAATATTTTTTAGTTCATGTTTTAATTTCTCTCCCTCTGGTTGTAAAACTTTTCCAGTCAGTCCAAAACACTTCTTGTCTTTTTTGCCATCAATATTCAAACTATAATAAAACCGTTATGCGCGTATATTAACCAGTGAGTAAGTGCTACAGTGTGTACGCAGAAGTTACAGTCCGTAAAACGGACCGTTGAATACCCCATCCTGTCCCACATTGTAAAATGCTGATGGCATAGTTATTTTTTGACATTTTATAAGTAACGCATACTTCGAAAAGGGACATGGTCCAACCGCCCCTAATTAGAAACCACAGATATATCCAAGTTACACTTAAATGAACGTAAAAATGCAATTTTTTGGTTCAAATTCAATATTTTTGGAAAATCGACCCCTAAAAGGGGGCGTGGCTAAAAACTTTATATGAACGAAATCTAGACTAAAGCAATGTTTACCTAATCTGCCACTTTTTTTGTTCCATGCTTTCCTATATTAGGCTCAGCCAGTCGAAATTAAGTTTTTCTGGAAAATTTCGCCCAAAGTCTTGTACGAACAAAATGTGCAACTTAACGTTTTCCACATAAAATATTAAGCAATTTTTTTTTTCAATTTCGAGCAAAAATATTGAGTAAACTGCATTTGAAAATTTACCCTTAAAATAGATGCCATGCCCACTAGAGGAGGTTTATCAATTAAATTTGTCTTTTTTTGTGTCTTACATTCACTAAGAGATGCTCAATGTCAAATTTCAGCCTTTTAGAACGTCTTACAGTTTTGAAAACTCTTTCTTTGCTCTTTCTCGGCGTGTCTTTGGGCTTGTACTGCTTCGTGGACCTTACGTACGAAGTTTCAGCACCCTAGCTCAAAATTAAAGGCCTAAAAACATGTGGCATACAGACGGACGGACGGATGGACGGACATGGCTCATTCGATTCAGAATTCGGTCTCGATCATATGCCCTTAAGGTCTTGGGGGTCTACCATTATTACTTCACCAAATTTTCAATGCTGAAAAGACTTCGATGTCAAAGTGTTATTTATTTTGTTTCGTTTTTCTCTGTTGTCGGTCATAACGGTGCTTCACTCATTTCGTATATAATTTAACGCGACCGCAAGTAATTGTTCATTTTATTCCGACTTGTCGTTTGTGCTTTTGTGTAAACTTTACCTCGTGAACCATTTCGTCGAATTTATAAAGCTCCCGTTTTATTTTGAATCCCCTATATAATAAAGCGCTATGTGCGTAAGTATGTCACGTGCAGTCGCCAAATGACAAGTCCAAGTCGTGTGACTCGGTAGCTCACTGGGAGAGTGTTTGGCTCGCGTTTCGTTGGTGCGGAGTTCAAATCGCGTCGAGGGGCAGAGGCAATTTTTTTTTAAAATAAATTCTGCAATGTTTTTACTTCCTTGGGTTCATTGGAGTCTCTAACATGTTAGTACCGAAAAACGGAATGCTTCACATTTAAAGGATTAAAGATTCCTGCAGCTCCTGTCCACTTCTTCCAGAATTCCATGGGCTCATTGGAGTATTCTTTAGGTTCATTGGTGTTCCTAACCTGTTAGTACCGGAAAATGATATGCTCCCCCTTTTTAAAGGATCCTTCCAGCTCTTGCCCACTCCCTCCAGAATTCTTTGCGCTCATTTCAGTATTACTTGGGTTCATTGGAGTTCCTGAAAATGATATGCTTCCATTTTATATCTCTTTAGCTCCTGCGCACTTCCTCCAGAATTCTTTGGGCTCATTACAGTATTTCTTGGGTTCATTGGAGCTCCTGAAAATGATATGCTTCCATTTTATATCTCTTTAGCTCCTGCGCACTTCCTCCAGAATTCTTTGGGCTCATTACAGTATTTCTTGGGTCCATTGGAGCTCCTGGCCTGGTAGTATCCAAAAATGATATGCTTCTCTTTTAAAAGGATCCTTCCAGCTCTTGCCCACTTCCTCCAAAATTCTTTGGGCTCTTTACAGTAATACTTGGGTTCTTTGGAGTTCCAGGCCTGGTAGTACCGAAAAATTATATGTTTCCCCTTTATAAAGGATCCCTCCTGATCCTGCCTTGGACTCATAACAGTATAACTTGGGTTCATTGGAGTTCCTGGGCTGGTAGAACCGAAAAATGATATGCTTCCCCTTTAAAAATCTCTCTTTTAATCATCTCTCCAGCTTCTGCCCACTTTCTCCAAAAATCTTTGGGCTCTTTACAGTATTACTTAGGTTCATTGGAGTTCCTGGCCTGGTAGTACCGAAAAATTATATACTTCGGAAAATTATAAAGGATCCCTCCAGATCCTGACCACTTTCTCCAGAATTCTTTGGATTCACCAGGCTGGGAACTCTGGAATGCAGTACCAAATATTATATTCTTCTACTTTATAACACAGATAATGGAGCTTCTTTCATAGAGGTGAAGCATTTAATTTTAAGTTAAAAATAAAAAGTAAAAAGTTAAAAGTAAGATATATAAAGTTCCAAATTATGTGACTAGGTGTGACTGGTCGGCTCGCGAAGGGTTGGGTTTTGCCCAGGGCAATTTTTTATTTTAATCGATGTGTGCTTCGTTGTTCCTGTCGTTCGACAGGCTTCTTTACTAGTTTATCAATAAAAGTTAAAGTTAAACTGCTAATATTTATTTTGGTTGCAAGTATTAGTCTTAATATATTTCTTTTCAAATTCACCCTGCTTTTTATCTAGTTTATTTTTTTACATCCCTTATTTGATTTATCAAAGGGAATTTTTAACTTTTTCTCGCTGTAAAAAACGACAATCCATAGCGGAAATTCCGATATCCTGCAGCGGATATTTCCTAGATAACTTTTTTTCTTCCGGTAACCGGAAAAATATTCGATTGGGGTGAAAGAGTTAGTCGCTATTTCATTTCTATTAATGCGTTCTAGTAAGGCTTAGGCAACTTTGAGTCATGATCTTTGTTGTTTTCTAAAAATTTCTAGAATCCTTTTCAGATATGCTTGAATTACAGTGTTTAGGTACAGAAAATAGGAAGAAAATAAAAAATGTAAACTGTCAAGTTTTTCTTAAGTATTTTCATTGACGACTCAGGAATGGACAAAGATACTTTCAATTCAAGTCGGGTGGAATATGTAAAAAACGAAATTCCAACATACTTACTGCTTTGCAAAATTTTGTAGGTTTCCTCCTGTACAGGAGGCGAAAAGGTTAAGGTATAAATTCCCTAAACATATAAATTAAAAGATCCTTCTTGCAATATATTATGCACTTTATTGGTTCTCACAATTGTTTTTTTAGCAAGATTAGAAACCTTCTTTGAAGAAACTTCAATTACCAAATAGATTTCCACCACAAGCCATTAATGTCGTATTTTTCCAATGGTCCTTCTATATTTTTATTGGTATATTTCTTATTCCTGCCACCTTCTTAAAGCAATATTTACAATATCACAACACCAAAGAAGGAAACTCAATTAATTAGCTTTCACTGCAATCGACTGGGAAACGGAAATTATTGCAATTTCATGTTCCTGCGTCTCCCGGCGACTAAACCAACAAAACCGCTTACTCCTTATCCCGGTCCTGACTCCTGCCATTCGAAGGAACTTCAAAGTAATGGACATTAAAACTCCGCCATCTGCAATTGAAGAAAGAAGTGAAAACAACAAAATAACATAACCAAACAAATCATACTTAATCAACAGTGAAACTTACCGCTACACACAATAACAACTGTACACCGAACAGCGGTGAACACTGAGAGACCGAGAGCTCTTTCGTCCTTAACTTAGTGTGGGAGGGAGCCCAGGGAAATATCTTTAGTTCTCAAATCTACTAGCATCGACAAGGGTCTATGCTAGAGTATTGCTCCTCAACGGATGGTAGAAGTGAGAGTGTGTCGTTATTTAGTGCGTTCTGTGGCGTCATGGTGCGGTGTGAATTTCATTACAATCCGTTCTTAAAAGGAAAAGGATAATAAAACGGAAAGCATACGCACAAACACATCCGATATTTTGCCAAACACCCCCCAGAGACTGCATGAAAAAAAAAAAAACGGAAAGCTGTGTGTAGCTTAAGTCCTAATGTGCACAACCGAAGAAAGAAGAAATGGAGAGAAATCCTTTTTTTCGGAATCACTTAGGATAAAGTAACCCAACCAATTTATTAATTATACACACCCATTTCAGACGTTACTATAGGTACCTATGTTGGGCTGACGAGGCTGCTGAAGGGTTCAAGTACAATACACCCCCTTAGCTATGGCATCTAGGAATTTTTACTGTTTACAACACATTCTGCTTTTGCGGTACGACTTCTTATACTCTGCTTGTGGTAAAAAAAGGAAGGAAATCCTTGACTTGAAAAGCGTTCTCCGGTGGTGTTTTTATGTGGGATACACGAGGCGCCTTGTGATGTACCTAGTATAGAAGGGTTTGTTTTGCAATTTGATTTGAGTAATTTTTTTTCTTACATAGCTACCAACCTTCCAACTCTTAGATCGCTTTTGTAGCGTTTATTCGTTCGTCCTTCCTGACACCCTACGAGTATTTGATACAATTGCTGAGTTGTTGTTCCGACTGCGATTCCATTTTTAATTCGTTTCTGTGGTAAATAAATAAGCTATGAAAACGAGGAAAGCTAAATTAAATTAATTGAATCATGCTGAACGGAAAGAGAAGATTGGACCGTACTTGGGTTATTCGCTTAAAGATTTGAACGGGGGTAATTGATATTGTTTAATGGGAGAAGGACAATAAGATGGATCAAGGCTATGTTAATGAGATTCACTAAAATTGTGTGCAGACACTTGCAGCTAACAACTTTTTGGTAGTAATGAGATGGTAAAGAGCTTCGGGGGGTCAAAAACATTGTCCCCGTTGGCCTGGAACATTAAACACACTCTCCAGTGTTTACGTTGTGGGTTCTAATATTCCTAGAGTTTTCAACAGATCTATGATGAACTTTTTTGAGTGTTCGAAGTTTGTAGGCAAGCTATGAAAAAAAATTCCTCTTTGACGGACAGCGTTTTTATGTTGTTGCTAGCTGTCTATGCCAAATAAGGGAGAGGTTTTGCGCTTCCTGTTAACAAGGAAGTGTGTTTTTACACATTTAAACAAGCAATTGGGGAAAAGTGTGGAATTCAACCCATAACAGCATAAAAGCTGTATACAGCAGTCGCGGTATCAGGTCAGACCCATTCTTAACTATGGGTATGGCAGGAGGAGTGCTAAACGAAATCTTATCTTAACAATCTGAAGAAGGTAGAAAGAGAATCTTGCTTAGGTATCACAGGTGCATTAAGATCCACACCTCAAACAGGTCTGGAAATAATGCTGCACCTCCAACCTTTTAACAAGAAATGTGGGTGGCAAAGGCACCTCTAAGAATAACAGAGTACAACCTCTGGAAGTCACAATGTCTAGGACACTCGAGCATACTGAACATCTAATTGAAATTGAAAGAAACCTCAAATTGACTTCGATAAAAGATTCAAAGTAACTATACCAAGTAGATAAGACTGGGGTATGGACAAATATGGACATCAAAGGTATCGTTATATACCGATGGATCGAAAACAGAACATGAAACAGGCTCAGGAGTCTTCTCGGAGACACTGCACATCAACCAGTCATACCGTTAAATGAGTACCGCAGTGTTTTTCAAGCTCATGTTTATGCGGTGAAGAGAGCTACACAGATACTTCAATCTATGGATATTCATAGTTCAATCTATGAATTGTCTAGCAGACCTGAACTACAACCTCGTATACTCTTAGTGCGTTAAGGGCTTCCTCATGGCATTATGAGAAATAAGCCTTCACACATAGTCTGCTTGGTTCCTGGGCTCATTGGCGTGGCGGGGAATAAAATGCGGGACAAACTCACCAGGAAAGGTTCTGATATTTTCCTTTTAGCACAGCCCAAAAATTTCATAAATAAAGACACGGTAAAACAACCCAGTGAACGATGGGAACAGTCCATAAGGATTAATCATAACTCACTGCACTATAAAGCTTCTATAGAGAGACAAAAGGGTCGTCATTCTTCTTTGTTCAAGGAATGACCCTTCTGTCTCTTAGTAGAAACTTTATAAGAACACTCGTTGGTATAGTCACACTGCACCATTGGTATCATGGCTACACGAATGGAAATTTTTGCGAACGACTTCTGTAAAAGCTGTAGAGATGAAGAAGAAATAGAGGGTATATGAATTTCTCTGCCACTGCAAGAATGCCACTCTAAGAACGACGACTAACCTTTTTAGGAGTCAGATTCTTTGATAGCCTGGACGCCTTGGCAGGAATGCCTGACCTTATACTAGACCTAGAAAGATTTATTAAAAAATCTGGCTAGTTCAGTTAGTATAAAACATATGGCAAACTATGTTTGTTTATCATACAAGGGTAATCGCAATCTGGATCAATCTGGCCACTGAGTGAATTTGCACCAATTGAAAACAACCCTTCCGACCTAACCTTACCTATCAGATTCGCCTTGTTCCGGGGTTGGCTGAGATCTTGGCTTAACGAGGGCGTAGCTCTGGCCCTTAGAAATTGGATAATCATAACTGGCCCTGGCTAAAACAGGGTCCTTCCCTTAAACTTGGACACAAGGCAAGGCTATAATGACTTGTTTACGATAGAAAAGGTAACTAGGCTATTAGTAACTTCAGACAACCCCTAGCCAACTTTCGGATAAGTTTAAAGAAGTCCCAACAGTTCCCTTAAATTTTGAAGAATAGTAATTTTTTTCATCTACAGCCTTTGTTTAAAAACCAAGAGTTAATATTAATGTTACTTCGACATTAATAATTGAAAAGTTGTGTGTCTGGGTGGCATTTAAATAAAACTAAAGATTATTCGGCCTAAACCACAGTTTGGTGTTCGATGTGTGTTACTTTCAACGATCTTCGCATTCTGAATACTCTTCAATTCGCCAGACATCAGCATTTTACAATGTGGGATAGAATGGGGTATTCAACTGGGGTGGGGGGTTATTCAAATGGGGTATTTTTATATAATAAATTATTATATACAATTATATTATTTTTGATTAAACTGGGCGATATATGGTTGTTGATTTTATCAGGCTTGCTACGCATATACTGGTAAAAACAAGTGGGAAAATACAACAGTTCTTATGCAAAAGCTTCAGTACATCTACGACGGATTGCACTCAGAATAAAAATCTATTAAATCAATCAGAAATCCCATTACTATTATACTTTTTAACTATTAAAATTGGTCAATTCGATCCGTACCAATAATACAATACTTTCGAAACTATTACATAAACGGTCCTTTCCATCATTTTGAAGTAGTAATGCACCCCATTAATAATTTATAAGATGTAGTTTTACTTTAATGTGTGCGTGCTATGGTTTTAATTGGATCAGTCCTATTGAAGTTTATAGTACACAACATTCAAATAAAATGATCGTCCCATTAAAAATTGAGTAATGTTTTCGAATTGAATTATTAATAAGTCCCATTGAATAATTGATGGATCATACCATTATTTTTAAGTTAACCATACCATTCATTCAATGTGACCATACCATTGATTCAATGTGACCATACCATTGAAATTTAATGTGTTTAATGTTTAATACCACTGATTTAATGTGAGCATACCTACCATTAATTTAATGTAACCGCAATGGCACCATACCATGGCTTTAATGTGACCATACCATCAATTCAATCAATTCATTAGGATTTAATGTGATCATACCATTAATTCAATCAAACCACTATGGGACCTTGCCATTAATAATGGGGTCATACCATTACTTTAATCTGAAATACACCAAAAAGGAAAAAAATTAAACCCTATCAAATTTGGCTATCTATATATATAAAACAAAGTGTGTGTTACACTTATTATAACTCAAGAACGGCTGAACCGATTTTAATGATTTTTTAATTTTTGCATTCGTTTCCATCTAGAATAGGTTGTTGGGTATTAAAATTTAAGAAAAGTTCATGGACAAGAATTAAGAGCAAATTTTCACCTGTATATATAAATTAAACTAAGTATACAGCCTGTCAGTAAATAAAATGTGAATCAGAAAATCGGGGAACAGAAAGTTTATTTTATATGAAACATTTATGGATCCTTTTGTATGTATTTTTGTGTTTTAACCCAACCGTGTGTGTGTGAGTAGTTTAATATTAGAATGGTACTTTTGCAGTCGAGGGTGTAAATACTTGAAATAAGATGTTAAATAAACAACATACATGTGTCCATATG
This sequence comes from Neoascia interrupta, assembly GCA_947623515.1. Classification (NCBI taxonomy): domain Eukaryota; kingdom Metazoa; phylum Arthropoda; class Insecta; order Diptera; family Syrphidae; genus Neoascia; species Neoascia interrupta. The sequence continues at coordinate 172,804,640 of OX392462.1, read as the reverse complement.
TACATACATATGACTGGGGCTTCAGACCCTTTTAGTTCAGCCTTCCCTCTGGTAGTACCGCTCGAAGTTAGTCTTTTTGGCGTCTGGTGATGGAAACCTGCATTAGGAATCAATGGCTAAAACCTATGTTCATACATATTTTGAGCCAATTAAAGTGGTTGGACCTACGATAATAAGGGTACCATTCTTTGTGTATTCTTATGTCTTTAAGGTTACATATGTACCACATGTAATCGAGAACGACAAGAGACTTTATTATGGGTCATGTCCGTCCGTCAGTCAGTCTGTACGTTAACAACTCTAAAGGACCAACCATAATAGACTTAAGTTGAATCAATCTAATGTGATGATGATAAAATACATCGAAAATTCCACTTTAATTTCGGCAAAGGGTAGCGATGAATAAAACAGGAAAAGAAACAGAATCTCATACATTAGCAACTGAAACCTTAAATTCACTGAATGCTTTTTGCGTTGCTTATGTATAAAATTCTGATAACGCGGCTTGAGTTTATAGAGAGTTCGTTTGCTTAAATGTGAAAGTAAACGTTTCGGAAATTGTATTAGATTTGTATGTCAAATCTCACCAGCTGTCAAATTTCCGCGTCGAACCTCTGATTTGATTGGGTTGGGACTAGCTTAAGCCAAAAAAACGAAAACCTACAAAATCGAGCAAATGTCTATTATAAACGTGGCATACGTATTGTGTGTAATGGGACATTTATAAATGCCGACTGAAGCTCATCTAAGTCTTTTATGGTTAGGCCTTAAGGCTTTTGATTAGTTGAGTTTAAATTTTGAAGTTGTGCTGAGAGTAAAGATAAGTTAGAAAGTTAGAAAATTATTTGAAACTGTTCACAGACACGCCCACTACAATCCAGTATTTGACCAACTCTATTAAAAAATTAAACTAAAATCCCTTAAAAAAATAGGCGTGGTCAATGAAAAGGCTAACATTTACATACCAAAAATGAATGTGCTAGCACTATTCTAACATAGCTAAAATTTAGAAAAAGTATTTTCTTAAATAAGAGATGGTCGCACATACGGGCCTATCTATCATCATATGATCTGGTCCAATGTACTGATGTGTCTGATCCAATGAACCAACCCACAAAATTTCAGCTCTTTATCTTAAAATTTAAGACCTAAAAGTTGTTTACATACGGACGGACGGTCCCATTCATATCTGTCGGTCCCGTTTATATCTCTAAAAGGTCTTAGGGGTCTACGGTGATTATTTACTACGTTACAAACTATGCAATTAAATTAATATACCCTAGGTGGGTAGTAGCAAGTGGGTAAGTGCAAGAGTTGGTCTGTAACGAACTTCTAAATACCCGACCCTATTTACTATGTAACACCAAATTTCAAAGTTTGTTGGCCTGGATTCATATGCTGTTATTCAACTATCTGTATTGGCCACGCTAAAAATTAAAATTAATTAAGTCTAATCTCGTTAAAATCATGAGAGAATGTGTTGAAAGCGAAGATTATTGCTTAAAAGTACATTTTTTTCCCTAAAACGCCCCCTAAAAGTAGGCGGAGCTCAATGTAACAAATTTAGCAATTGGTAATAACTTTATTATTTGTCAAAGAATTTTTTTGAGATTTAGAATGAAAATGAGATTTAGAATGAAAAAATTTACCGCCCACACCATCGACCATGCAGATGGTGTGGGCGGTAAAATTTTTTTTAAGTCTTCTGGCCCTATTACTCTGCACCAAAATATGAATTCCTACGACTTGTCTAACTTGACCAAAAGGCATTTTGAAATCAAATGTAAATTAGAGGTAGCCTCACATTGAAGTCAATTGTGGGCGTGACCGTGGGACGGTTTTATAAATTTTCATACTTTGTCTGATTAAGACAAGAACGAAAATACACTCCAAGTTTCAGCTTTCTAGCTCAATTTTTAAAGCCCAACAACTTTACACATACGGACGGACGGATGGATGGTGGTCTCATTCAAGTCTCTAAAAGGTCTTAGGGGCCTACGGTGATAAATAAACTGTGTTACAAACTACATTAAAATTAATATAACCTGGAGCGGGTATAAGCACCACATCAATTCATATAGTAAACACATACAACAACAATCTCTCATCCGGTACTTACAAATCAAGCCTAACTGAAGCTGATTACAATTCAAAAGTCCAAAGGTCTTCCACATCCAACTCTCTATAAAGTTAAGTGTAAATTTCACGATTTTCACTCAAAACACTTTTCAGATTCAGAATCCATTTCACCAAGGCTAAAACAACAAAACTAAATAGCTAAATTCACTCAAAATGCAGGTCTATGTTCCCCATGTTTGATTCGGCGCCTTATACAAGCAGGACTGTTTTCCTTGGGGTATATGTCTGAAGAAAAGAGAATCCTTGAGTTCTCTTAAGGTGAACAACTGTGGTGAATGGCAACCTGTAAACTAAGAACCCACTATCATTTTTGCTTTCAACCCCAAGCCAATGAATGTCCTTGGTAAATACAGGCGGAATAATTCCATTGCCATTCGTATCGAAACAGAGCTATCGCCGACATATGGTATAGTATTAATTATCCACATTTAATAAGATAACTCCCCACGAGCCGCTTACAAAATAACCAACCTTAATAAATTCCTTGCTAATTGACCTCATTAGCCCTCACAATCAACAAGCATATGTTACCCTAAGACAAACTTCTGCTCGGCCAAATAAAAAAAGTTTATCCTTGAACTAATCGCATCTGGGATTAAGAAATTGCACCACTCTCATATGGGCTTAAAGAGGAGTTTTTTTTTTTTGAAAAAAAACTTCTACCTTCTTTTGAAAGTCGATTCTTCCCATTCCAAGGCAAGTCATTCATTTCGAACTTATTAAAGGACTTTACACGGCCTGTGGTTGTCAAATTAAATTGCATTTTCAGGCACACGAAAAAGTTGCAGAGGAAAAAAAAGCGTACGCTGAAATGTGATCAGAGAGTCCGCTCTTGTTCTAGGAACAGGTAGGGGTAGGTGCATGCACGCATGCAATTACAACAAAGCCGCAAACTCTCAACCGTCTCTACTTGCAGGCTCGCAAAGGAAACAATCATTCGAAATGCAATCGCAGCAGCAACGGTGGTCTTCTATTTTTTCCAAGGATGACAAAGCTCGAAAGCATGACAGTGATAGTGAAAGTGACAGACCCAATGCGCTCGTCAAACCATGTCAACTGCATAAAGGCTATTTCGAAATACGTGGCCTAAACAACAGAAGTTCATCGAAAATTGGTTTGGACCAAAACCACAGGGTTGAAATGCAAACATCGTGTTTGTTAGTCTTTTATGTGGCTTAGGTGCCGTTTTAGAGCTATAGAGAATATAATGTGTATAAATAGCAGCACATATGGTTGAGGACTTTTTCAGGAGCTATCTATGGTCATGTGAATACTTTAGTGAATCTGTAGGGACTATCAAGTGAACTACATATTCGTAATTAAATCAAGGTCAATGCCGGTGATTTAGAAAACGATTTCTGCAGACGGTCGAATGGCCCAAGACGAACCGAATTTTGCTGTCAGGTAGAAAAACCCATTAAATCTGGGAAAAGAAGACTCCGAAGAAGAATACAGTCGACCACGAACTCGATCTGGATGAATTTAAAGTAAAGCTGAGTAGGTAGAAGCTTAAGATTAACGAAGCTGTTGGAGGTGAGGCCTTACTGCCGAACTTTTCAAATCCACTGGACATTGATATAGCCAGAAAAGGCTGAATTCAGCGCAGTCCTGCAGAATCCAGTTTCTGGCCACATTATAGCAAGTGGAAAGATACATCCCGTTTAACTTTTCTCGCGCAAAACTATAGACGGCTGGCTCCGAGCTAGAGACGGAGCTGGCTGGTGACTCTGATTGATTGAAGCCCAGATTCGGGCTGGAGCACAGCCCAAAAAAAAATGTCATGGTAATGCCACAGGAGGTGAATGAGGGACCAATTGTGTGAAGGTCGTGTGCTAGGTTCAGGAAAGAGCCCAAGTAGCACTTGATGTGCCTTTTTTTGTAACCTGGTTTGTGATGGTGGTTGAGATTGTTTTGTGATTGGAGCCTATATCTAACCAGTGGAGTTGAGAAACTGGATAAACGCTTGCATCGGTTTACTCGAAATATCACTAAGGTCACCCAAGAAAGGTTGGTTCAGTGCACGCAGTCTGGCTTTGCCGGACATTTTCAGAGGAAGTGGGAGAGAGTTTCTTTCTCATTCACATATCCGCAACTTCGGCAGTGAGGGTTGTATGGGATACCCAGTTTGGCCGCATGATCTCCAATTGGCCAATGCCCCGTTATTACCGCTGTAATTCTGGCGATGTCAGGGCGGGTTCTGTTGAGCAGGTCCTTTGTTTTATTTTTATTATATTTAGGCTATGTCTGCCTATTAGTCTGCGCAATTAGTCAGTCCACTCCATTGGGAGTTGGCTTTTTTCAGGAAATATGAGTGTATTTGTGGACCCTTGTCGCGAGTGAGGCGTCTAGAGCTGAGCCCTCTCTAGCCAGCTCATCTGCGAGTTCGTTTCCTTTAATGTCATTATGCCCAGGTACCCACAAAAGTGTAACCCTGAAACGTTCGCCCAGGCGGGCAAGCTCGTGACTACACTCCTATACCAGTTTAGAGGATATGGTGGCTGAATCAATAGCCTTGCTGCCAGCTTGACTGTCTATCTAGATGGCAATATCTTGTGTGTGCGTTGTGTCACTCTGAAGTTGCGTGCAGGCTTCTTGGATAGCCAGTAATTCCGCCTGGAAGACGCTGGCAAAATCCGGCAAGCGATATGATATTGATATTTGCGGTGATTCCGAGTAGACACCGGCTCCCACACCACAGTTCATCTTAGATCAGTTGGTGTATATTGCCGTGTCGAAGTTCCTTGCTACTTTGTCCCTCTTCCATTCAGCCCTGGAAGGGAGTTCTACGTGGAAGCCTTTTTTGAAATTTAAGTTGGGTGTGGTGTAGTCAGTTAGAGACGAGACCAAGCCTTTTGGTAACGAGTCCAGGATGATGCTGTGGCCGTACGGCCTTTTATCTTTTATGTGTAGATCGAGGGGCAAAAGATGCAGGAGTACAGTAAGAGCGTCCGTTGGGGCAGACCTTAGTGCACCCGTGGTGCCTTTGCCTATGCTGGCCATTTCTTTGCATTCTTTTGAGTTTCGTTATGTTATAACCTTTGCTCAACGCAGGCCACCAAACAAGTGATCCGGAGGTGAGAATTGGACGCACTACAGCTACGTACATAAGGTCATCTTTGGTTGAAGTCCCCAGTAGATTAGCTATGAGAGTTCTGGCGCAAAATTTGGCGAAATTTTTCTAAGTCGCTTATCTTTTAGATCTTTGTCTGGGTGTATGCAATGATTTTGTGCTTTTGTGTTGTGCCTGTGGGTATGCAATGATTTTGTGGTGTGTCTGTGGGTATGTAATGATTTGCCTAAGGGTATGCAGCAATTTGTGTTTTCAGTGTATGGATGGCTAGTCATCTCATAAGAAAAAATATCATTGGGGTACACTTTGGAGGATGAGAAATTTGAGTGTGATGCATTCATCTGTGGCGACTATCGGGTGCAGCGCTCGCGGAGGGGGCGGTTTGGAGTATGTTGTGAAGAATGATTCAAGTAGGGTGGCTAAAAAAAATGTGGTGACGCTTAGCACCGGCGGTGGGTATGATTGATGATAAGAGTAAGTGAGTCAAGGCTAAAGTTGAATGTGCTGGATAAGGTATATAAAATACTATGAGTAGGTTGGCTGATGATAACCATTATGAAATTTTATATGAGGTTTAATAAACTGAGCTTGTGGGTTAAGTAGTAAGTAAATCAAGGCTAAAGTGATTATGATACAACTCAAGTATTCAAATTTTTTATTTAATCAATAACACAAATTTATTTTTAGAAAGGATAGGTATAGGTACTCCCTAGTTGATTTCACAATAAAGAAAGTACATTCATACTTGCGGTTGTGGTATAAGTTATAATATTGCAGTATAAATTTGTTGAATATGGTTGAACTGACATGACCTTACATGCTCAAAATATTTTGTTCATATTCTTAAGCTTGTGGCACCCAAAATAAATTAGTTGTTTTTTAGAAATCAATGTGACACGGTGCTAATTTTTCAAAGTTAAGTTTCAAAGAAATCTATTGAAATTAAAATGGATGATAATATTCGGCAAATTGTTAAAAAAGTGAAGCTCCTGTTTGAGTCAGGAGTTGACAAGCAAGAAAGAGTTGCTATGTGTGTAAATGAATGTACTGAAAAAATTAATGTGCTGCGGAAAAACCTGATTAACGCCAAAAATATTCATGAAAAACAGTACATTTGCAATGGATTATGTTTACTGCAATCTTACCGCGCACGGTTAAAGCGAGTGAAATCTGTAGCGCAAGGTGTGAAGAAGAGAGGGGAGGGTGCAGGAGCATCTCCACCATCAACATCATCATCAGCGGCTGAAACTATTAAACCAATATCGGAAGAATCAACCTCAATTGGACCTATGATACGATGGGAGGATGGTGAATCAGCATTCCAAAGTCGAATAAGAGCTGGGGTGCTAATCAACCTAGCACATAAAGAGCCTAATGATTTTCTGGATGAGTGCTGTGAAGTCATCTGTGACCATTTAGTGAAAATCTTAAGGGAGCATTTTGCAGTTAAAATAAATGCAACTTTTTGTGGGGAATTTAAGATTGTGAAGGAAGGAAATGAAATGTGCGAACTAAAGTATTTAAATACGAAAAATACAGCCCTATTCAACGTGACAACAAAACTGAACGATTGGTATGAAGAACACCTAAAATCACCGATATTGACAATGCTTGAGGAGTTCCAAGAAAAGGATAGCGGTTGGGCGCTATCGAGAATAGTACATTTGGTGCTGAATATCAACAAATACACGCCACTATTGGGATCATCATACATCGACTTACCGTGGGAAATAAAGTTGAAGCACGCATGCGTCAATGTTAGAAATGATGATAACGCATGTTTTGCCTGGAGCATAATTTCAGCGTTATATCCTCCAGCGCATAGTTCTGATCGGATGTCATCATATCCTCATTATGCAAGTATACTTAGTTTTAAAAATATACAATTTCCAATGAAAATTAGGGATATTTCAAAGTTTGAATCATTAAACAATATATCTATCAATGTATATATATTAAAACTAGTGAAGGAGTACCATAAGGAAGTTCTTAAGGTAGTGCCATGCTATCTTACGAACAATAAGTTAGAAAAACACATTAATTTACTCATGATACAAAATGTTTATTATAATGATGAAAATGATGATTACGATGAGGATATGGATGATGATACATGTATATCATACCATTATGTTTGGATAAAAAACTTATCTAGGCTAGTATCGCGTCAGGTATCCAAACATAATAGTCAGAAGTATATATGCGATCGTTGTTTGCATTATTTCAATAAAAAATGTGCATTGGAGCACCATGTAGTAAATTGTAGGGAATTGAATTCCTGCAGAATAAGACTACCTACAAAAGATAGATCATGGCTAGAATTTAAGAATTTTAGATATAAGCTTGATGTACCGTTTGTTATATACGCTGATTTAGAATGTATTTTAATTAATTGTGATGATGCAAATGATATTAATAATGATGATGATAAAATTGGAGTGTATGAAAATCATATACCGTGTAGTATAGCCTATTATGTAAAATGCTCCTACGACCCCACACTATCATTTTATAAAGCTTATCGTGGTACTGATTGTATTGAATGGTTTACGACTGAATTAGCACAATTTGCTGAAGATGTTGAAACTGTTTTTGAATGCCCATTACCTATGAATAGTTTATCACATGATCAATTGAGAAATTTTGATGTAGCAACGCTCTGCCATATTTGCGGGAAATCACTTTGTCGTGATGATAAAGTTAGAGATCATTGTCATTTAACAGGAGAATATCGTGGGCCTGCACATTCAAAATGTAATCTAAATTTTCAAACAAGCAGTATTGTGCCTGTGATCTTTCATAATCTATCCGGCTATGATTCGCATTTCATAATAAAAAGCTTAGCTGTTGATTTAGAGGGAAGAGTAAATTTGCTCCCCGTCAATAAAGAGCGATATATTTCTTTCACAAAACACTTGATGGGAAGCGCAGTTAAATTTAGGTTTATTGATTCATTTAAATTTATGAGTAGCAGTTTAGACACACTTGCATCCAATTTAAAAGAATTTCCTCATTTACGGAAAGAGTTTTTGGATATTTCAAACACGCAGTTTGATTTATTAAAGCGAAAGGGTGTTTACCCATATAGCTACTTTAATCACTTTAACAAATTTCTAGAAACTAACTTGCCTGATATAACAAAATTCTATAATAAATTGTCTGACTCAGATATTAGTCAAACTGATTATGATCATGCTCATGCAGTCTGGCGTGAATTCGGGTTAAATAACTTGGGAGAATATTCAGATCTATATTTGAAAACTGATGTTCTTCTTCTTGTTGATGTGTTTGAGGAATTTCGTTTGAATTGCATTCAAACTTATGAATTGGACCCTGCTCACTATTATACGCTACCGGGCTATGCTTGGGATGTTATGTTAAAATATACTGATGTGAAACTTGAGCTTTTAACTGATATTGATATGTTCATGTTCGTTGAACGAGGTATTCGAGGGGGGCTAAGTCAATGCTCCAAAAGGTATTCGAAGGCGAACAATAAATATTTACCTGACTATGATCCATCACAGGAGGCAAAGTATCTATTGTATGCTGACGTTAATAACCAATATGGTTGGGCAATGGTACAATCTCTACCTCAGGGTAATTTTAAATGGATTGAGAATTGTGAAAACTTTAATGTTGAAAACATACCTATTAATTCTAGTACTGGTTACATACTAGAAGTGGACTTAGAGTATCCAATTGAGTTACACGATGGTCACAGTGATTTACCATTTTGCCCCCAACATCGCTGTGCTCCAAACTCAAAAGATCGAAAATTAATGGCAACTCTTTATGATAAATCGAATTATGTTATTCACTTCCGCAATTTACAGCAAGCTCTTAAGCATGGGTTGAAACTAAAAAAAATTTATAAAATTTTACAATTCGATCAATCCTTCTGGCTTAAGTCATTCATTGATTTGAATACAAAATTGAGAGCATCAGCCAAAAATGAATTTCAAAAAAATCTGTATAAACTGATGAATAATGCAGTTTTCGGTAAAACTATGGAGAATGTTCGAAAGCGAAGCGTTGTCAAACTGGTTACCAAGTGGGCAGGTAGATATGGTGCTGAAAGTTTGATAAGTAAGCCTGAATTTAAGTCTTCATCAATTTTTGCTGAAAATTTGGCTGTGATTGAGTTAAATAAAACAGACATTTTATTGAATAAACCAATATATGTGGGAATGTGTGTTCTTGATTTGGCTAAGACAACATTGTACAGTTTTCATTATGACTACATGATTCCACAGTTTGCCGAAAATTGTACCGTATGTTACACTGACACAGACTCTCTTATTTATGAAGTAACGTGTCCCGATTTATATGAGGTTATAAAAAGGGATTGTCACACCCACTTTGACACTAGTGATTATCCTGAAGATAATGTCTGGGGGATTCCACTCGTAAATAAGAAAGTACTCGGGCTAATGAAGGATGAGAACAATGGTCACATTATGAGTGAATTTGTTGGTCTTAGATCAAAAATGTATGCAGCACGCGTACATAATGCCAAAAATGAGATAAAAAAATCTAAGGGTGTAAAAAACTATGTCATAAAAACGAAGTTGAATTTCGATGACTATACTGAGTGTCTGAATGGTGGTATATCAAAAAAAATGATACAAAATTTAATACGCTCGAAAGCTCATAATGTTAGCTCAATTAGCCAAAAAAAAATTGCACTTAGCTCGCATGATGATAAAAGGTATCTTTGCACGAATTCATATAAAACGTTAGCGTGGGGTCATAAAAATATTCCAATTAATTAAACTGTTAAAAATATTCTAAATAAATAAGTTTTATATTAATATATTATGTATACCTATATTTAAGATGTATGAATTGATCAAACCAAACCAAGTGTCTTTTAAATGAAATAAATATGAATTAATAAATACATCAAGTGTTTGCATTCTTTGATTTAATATATAGAATAAATTTATTTTCAGAAGGGAAGGCGGTCTACTAGCTAATTTTCACTTGAGCTGACTGATTTCAAACGTAGGCATAAACGCTTTTCAGATGGAGTTGAAAACTTTGATTCACTTTTAACCCTAGAAAGATTAAAAAAAATTTCTTTCAAAAATGAACACATAGTTCAAAACAGTGAACATTTGTCGCGGCTACAGAAGCTGAAAACTGAAAAGGGTGAAAAAAAGTTTCCTTTCAAATGAGCACGCAAATAGATACTTTTAAGGTATATATTTATTTATTTATTTTCGCTTTTTATTATTATTTACTGTTTATACATAAATGGTTGTGAATGTGGGATTTCCCTACAAATTTTCAGAGCCACAGAGCGCCCCCATGGTCTGAGGTATATGAGGACGAATCCACCATTATTTATATCCGCAATTGTTTCATCTGTAATTTTTGTATAGCGCTCTGGTAAGAAGACCTGTAGAGTAAAATAAACAAAAATTTTAATTAAAAAATAAAAAAAATTAGAACTTACTTCAAAGTCACCGAGATCTGCAACTATCTTTGGGCCGTACTTGGTCACCGCCTTCCTTATCCCTACGATATTGTAGGGTTCTTCAGCGTTTAAGCTTATAATTGGGCGAGTGGGCTTAAACCCACCCTCCAAATTTTCCAGACTAGCATGTGACATGTTGATCTATTCGTTTACTAATAAGTAGAATCTAAGCACCAGAAGGGTATTTATACTAATTTCTGTGAGAAAGCCCTTTTAAATTCATATCGCAATCAAAAATGTGGTGGCCTAATAACTGTGATATAATCATAAATTAAACCGCAACATTCCATAGTTTGATAAATGAAATTCACATGATGCACGATTGCGGTTTTCCTCCACAGTTTATTTCATGACAAAACATGACAATTTTCAAATAAAAATCCATACACAAAGTTGAATCATACATAAAAAAATAAATAGATTTGGGTTTTATTTTCAACTTTCCGCTTTATTTGTTTCACATAAAAATCTATTTATAAGGTATACATTTTGCAAGGCGCAGCACTTGCTATGCGATAAGCATCTAGTTTCATTTGGATATAAATTTTTTAATTCTTTTAAATTTGGGCAATTTTTATCTTCAACATTTATAACATTAACATTTTCATTCAGCAATAATTGTTTCATCCATTGAACTTTTTCAGCACCTTTTAGATAAACATCCGTATTTTTGATTCTGGTTTGAAGATATTTCTTAACTTTAGTGAACTCAGTAAATCCACCATCCCATATCAATCCATGATGGTTTTGAAACAGCCATTGGGCTTGTCTTCTTAACGCGACAGTCAAAAGTGATGAGTCGAAGGGGGGCGTCAAGATAAAATGATGATGATGTCCATGGTTGAATACAGCTATTTCTTTTGCAATAAATGTATTGTTGGGGCCTTTAAAGCCTTGCACATCAACAATGAAGAAGGATGCCATTTTACGGAAATGATGTTGCCACGGAAGAGGATTGCATTCAAATGATAATAATTTTATATATCTTTAGATACCAATTGATTAAGTGGGTTGTAGCTTATTATTCGATCATGCAACATGAGACAGTATGCAGAAGTTTTATCAGGGATTGCGGTTGATGTTCTGATTTCCAAGCGAACATCCACCGGGCCTGACTTTATTATTTCCGTTTGGTGTCTGCAATCTATTACAAAGATGGGAGCTCGTTCCTTAAATAGATCTCTTGATAATAGGGGCTCCGATATTGATCGATTAAAGTATGATTTTTGGAAATCAGCGTACATACTATACAATGTACTAAAATTGTTCCTTTTAAAAGCTAGATTTAAATCCTCATATGGGTACACATCTGAGTTTAAATGGGCCCTTAAATTTGTGACATTACAATGATCAAAGTGTGTAGGATCTTCTTTCAACAAATTACGTTTATTGGTTTGCAATGCCACAACAATGTAGCGTGGTTTCTCCACTTGCGTTGTTGTCTTAACATTCCAAATGTGATGAGTAGTGGTTGGTAATACTGGATATTCATACAGATCCCAACTTCGAAATGCAATTTTCACTGATGTACCATTATTAATAGATTTGTATAGTTGTAGCTTGTAAGAATCTGCCAATGTCACATGTGGAACCTTCCATTGAATTTTATGTATGGTTATCTTAGCCTTTTCATCATCTACCCCCTCAACAGTTAATGAATTATCATCCATGTGCGATCTTGTTAGAATCAAATCATGCCGAGCATTAGGAATTATTTTCTTGAAATCTTCAGCGAACCCCAATAGTTTGCTCAATGGGATGTTAAAATTAAAATAAAAATCGCTTACATCGACAGACGCGTTAGGTGCCCATCCAGCATTGTAAAGCATATCACTCTCATTTTTATTGAGGGAAATATAGTTTTTAATAGTAGTTGTGAGACCAACACTGCGAGTGCTATCAATTTCTACACCATTTAGCTCATAACGAATCTCATCAAATAGGAAGGCTATCCCATTGTTGACAAGCTTTGTTTTGCTAACTTTTTCCCCTCTATGGTTTGATACATTTCCTTCAATATATAAAAAGCTGTCTGAAGGTAAAATATTAAGATTTTGATGCTGCACACAAATTTGTATAATGTCATTTTTATCAAAGTTATTTACGAATGGTGAGTAGGTGTGAAATTCATACTTTGAGATGCTATCATCAAATGTTGGTTCTTCAAAAATGTCAAACATATTCCTTCAATTTGTAGCCTATTGATTGTAAATATTGACGATTTTGTTTGCTTAGACGATTTGTAGTTGCTCGCTCAAGTGATGGTGTGATATTGATGCGCCAACTATGATCTCTATGGCTTTTATAGGTACCTCCCAATGGGCTATTGTATATAATCATTATTGCGGTTTAAGATGAAGTCGAGTTGTAATGGTTTCGCCTCGAAAGTTTATGAGATTACCGTCTTGGTCCAATAGTTTTAACGTAATAGAACTTATCCTCTTGACATTCACTGGTAAATAGATGACATTCTGAGGTACCTCTATTATTTTATACCCCGGACTTACTTTGACTGAGAACTCATGGAGCATGTGTACAGGCTGATTGTTAATATATGTTCCATCAATCAAATTACATTCAATTCGTATTGTATTGACCCTGTTGATATCAACGTAAAGATCCGATTCATGTGTTGTATTGGATGCCAGTTTTCTCCGACTAAACCCCAGTAGTGATCCAATCGAATTGTTTTGCGAAAAATCAATATCTACGGTGCTGAAAATTTCACACTTTAAAGTGTTATTATTAGCCCTTATTTTGATTGTTGGTTTGTTGGTATCATCATCATCTTTGATTGCAGCTTGAATTAATTTGTTGATATCCTCAATCTCATAGGATCCTACAGGAAATACGATGATGCCATCTCCAAAATGAAATAAGTTATTGATGACGTCTACATTAGGTATTGAGTTATATGTTTGAAAGTCCACTAGTCCGCATACATAATCGGAATTAAGAAGGATTGGAGGGAAATACTCTGCAGTGAGAATCGATTGGTTACCACTCAATGTTAGTGTTAACGCCATTGCTGATGAAATTGAAATGAAACAAGTTGTTGATGTACTTTTATACTTATTTATTACATTCTTCAATTAAAAATTTTAAACACATATGCCCACATACAAATGTACCATAATTTTGGTAGTTGTTGTAATTGTAATGTAAATTTTTTCCTAAATATTTGATAACTTCTAAAGGTGGTCTTAAATTACCAAAACTATCAAAATATTTAATTTTATCTTTATTTTTAATATATGCCACCCAATGTGTGCCAGATCCTCTATCAATATCTAAATTAATTACCCCACTCTCATAGTCGAATGGTTTTAATGGTAGTGTGTCTCTCATATAAACACCTCGGAAATTATTGATATATTTTCCTCCAAACTTTGCAATATCAATATTGGTGAGAGCTCGATTGGGTAGTAGCCTTATTAGTTTTTTGATTCTTGTGGTTTGAGAAATAGACCAAAGCCATTTTTGTGAGGTTGTAAATAGAGACCTTTGCCCTGTTTGATTTTTATTGCTTCTACAGCTCTGTTGTGTCGCTTATTTTCTTCCAACTGATGTTGAGCTATCTTTGAATCATTTATTGCTTTAGCTACACCTGCAGCTCCTCCGGACAGTGCACCAAGCGCAGATAAGCCAGCAAAAATTGGTAGCAATGGTAATACTCCACCAACTTTTGGTAGTGGTATAATCCGAGGTATTGTCACATGTTTGCGTTTATTCCTTATAACATTTCTAACTGCCTTTAAAGCTGAGAGAGCAATTGCCCTAGGATTTTCAGTGCTGATGGGTCCTTTAATGGAGTTTTTGGCCTCCTTAATTGCCTTTCTAAATAAATTTGTCTTTTTACGTTTTACAGTTGAGCTTCTTTTTCGAGTTTTCCTCCTTTTTGATTCTACACCCATACCAAGTTTTGTTTTAGCCTTCATCGCGTTTGTGACTAGTAGACTATTGAGTCTTTCCGATATTGATGAATCCTTAGCTTTAACTCTCTGCCAAGATTTTTCTGCCAATATGTTATCCGCTATATGACGGTCAGCTAAATTTTTGTTTGCAGAGTATGCTATATCGTGTTCACGGCAAGCTTCATCCAATTTATTAATCCCTCTATCTCCTCTAGCAAGACGCTCTTTAAGTTTAGTTCCAGGACCACAAAAATTATATGAAGGTAGGTGTAATTCAAATGGTAACTTATTAATTATTGAGTTAACTAGTCCGTATCCATTGAATGATCGTTTTGAACTGTCAGGTGGTGAACGATAATCAATCATTTTATAGAACCGATTTATTACACGCTCAGATTAATTATGAGGTGTGGGTATAAAAAGGGGTGATTTATATATTGGCGGCTCATTCAGCAAGATGAGGTTTATCAAGCAGTTGGAAGTAATTAACATAAAAAATTTTGATAGTAAAACGTATGAGAAAAGTAAACATGGTGCACTATTCCCTAATAGTATTCGCGGAATAATTGCAGGTCCATCTAATTGCGGGAAAACGAATGTAATGCTAAGCATACTTCTCGATCCTAATGGATTAAAATTTGAAAATGTTTACATTTACTCAAAGTCATTACATCAACCTAAATATATATATCTGAAAAAAGTTATTCAATCAATTTCTGGAATGGGGTATAACGAATTTTCGAATAATTGTGAAATCATGCCGCCTTCTGAAGCCCAGCCAAATTCAGTATTTATATTCGATGACGTGGCCTGCGATAAGCAAAATAATATTCGAGACTTCTTTTGTATGGGTCGCCATAATGATGTAGATAGTTTCTATTTATGTCAGTCATACACTCATATACCAAAGCATTTGATTCGTGACAATGCGAACTACATAATTCTTTTTAAACAGGATGAGCTTAATCTTAAACATGTCTACAACGATCACATTAATTCAGATATGACAATGAATCAATTCAAACAATTGTGTTCTGAATGCTGGAAGAAAACTTATGGTTTCTTAGTAATAGATAAAGATCGTACAATAAAAATGGGCCGTTATAAAAACTCTTTTAAAGAAACTGCTGTTTTGTAATGTATTTCAATTAAATAATAACAACTAAAAATCTGTTTGTAAATCTATCACCAACTCATGTATGGAACCGGGCTGTACGGAACCGCCCCTGTACGGAACCGGGCTGTATGGAACCGCCCTGGAGCTGTTCGGAACCGCCCTGAGCTGTTCGGAACCGCCCTGTATGGAACCGCCCCCTGTACGGAACCGCTGTTCGGAACCGCCCTGGAGCTGTTCGGAACCGCCCTGTATGGAACCGCCCCTGTACGGAACCGCTGTTCGGAACCGCCCTGGAGCTGTTCGGAACCGCCCTGTATGGAACCGCCCCTGTACGGAACCGGACTGTATGGAACCGCCCTGGAGCTGTTCGGAACCGCCCTGTATGGAACCGCCCCCTGTACGGAACCGCTGTTCGGAACCGCCCTGGAGCTGTTCGGAACCGCCCTGAGCTGTTCGGAACCGCCCTGTATGGAACCGCTCCTGTACGGAACCGGGCTGTATGGAACCAACTTCCTGTTTGGAATTTATCTATATAAACAGACCCCCTCTTTTGCAATCGATTTATATAAGACTAATCCTGTTTGAATGTAGTCATCATAAAATCACTCCTCCTGATTCACAAATGGGTGCTTCAGATAATTTACTTAAAAATCTTATAGTAACAAAAAGGGCTTTGAAGAAGAAATATATGCAAATCAAAACTGGAAGAATTATAAAAGATACCGAAATTGAAAATGTTTTCAAACCAGTTGTTGACCCCTTAAAAGAGATTGTAAGAAATACTAAAACGAGTTACGAGCAAACTATAAATGGTAAAACTAGTAACGAGCAAACTACAAATAAACTGTTTAAACAACGAAAGCTGCAATTTAAAAGTCCTTTAGAAGAAAAAATTTTAGATGATGAATCAACATTAACATATTCTAATCCATTAGAAGAAGAAGAAGAAGAAGAAGAAGAAGAAGAAGAAGAAGATGTTTCATTTAGAACCCCTACAAATTCGCGTGCTTATAATCAAAGTACACCGGTCAACCGATCGTCACCGTCAGATTCAAGTCGTGATGAGGTCTTTGGCCCATATTTCGATGTAGGAACAAATACAACAAGGTTGGGCAAATCAAAATTTCGAATTGATAAACATGGGAATTATGAAATTGATGGTGAAATTTTCCTCGCAACAGATGGATTAAATGAACTTATTTTTAAAAAAGTCCCCCGAAAAATAAAATATAATGACGATGATTTGAGCTTATATGGGCGAATATTAGAAAAAACATGTGCACACAAGAAAAACTATGATCTTAATTCACATGTTAAGGGTAATCGAGGTCAAAAGTATAAAAAAATTATCCAACCTTTAATTCAGAGTATGCAAAAAAGCGGTAAGTCATATGATATGAAATATTCCACCAACGCAATCGATTATGTGCATTGGGATGATCCTAATGAACTCGTTGATAGACTTAAACTTTTAATCGCATCTCAAGCAGCTGGTAATAACAATCATCAGAATGAGATAAATTCAATTGAGGAGGAGTTGCGTGAGTCGAATATCATATATTAATCCGGCATTCAGAATGTATGCTATCATTATCAAAATGAGTGTTGACAAGTTCGGAAGAAGTTCAAACCGATTTTATAGGCCTGCTGTAGGTTCTCAGGGTCCAGCTGGGGTAGGATTTAAGCTGACACCTAATGGTGATTTTGATATCGAAGGAAAATGTCTAAACAACGTTGGCCTACCTGTGAACCCAAGGCAAGCATGCAATAAAGAATACATAGATGATCGTATAGACTTTCAAGATAAAACTATATTAATACTACAACAATATGTTGATGGAAATTATAATTCACTATCGGATACCATTAATGACGTAATCACGAAAACGTTAAAGCTTAACAAGAGCGGATTTTTTGATGGCCAGCACAAACAATTGAAAAACATTGGTGAACCAATGAGTGATGAGGACGCAGCAACAAAGAAATATGTTGATAACGCAACTGATATTATTTTAAAAAAATGCCATTCAACTTTCAATGTGAAATTAGAAGAAGCCGATAAGACTTTGAGATTGTATGCTGATGACCTTAATTTGAAAACGCTCGAAATATTCAATTCGTTTAGAAAATACTTTCTAGATTTACTTGATAAATATGTAGCAGATAATAAGCCCTATGTAGGGACCAAATCAACTTCTTGGGGCCCGATTTAAGGGAACGGATGATTCAGTAGTAGTTTGAACGTAAATTGATCAACATGTCAAATGTGAATACGGGATTGATTTTAGATGATCTGTTAAATTTCATGAAGGCTAGTCAACACATTCTACTTGAGGAGCATTATCATGAATTTATTGATTGCATATCATTTCTGAGGCAGTTTGAAAATGTGACTACAACTCAATCTAAATATGGATGTCATTTTTTGAATTGTTCCTGGTCTTCAAATCTGTGCAAAGCAGGACCTGATACTTGCGCTTGCTTTATGCTTGATAATAGCTTACTTAGAATTAAGAAATTGATGTCTCACTATAAAAGAATGATTAATAAATAAATAATAAAATCTAAAACTTTGTTTGTTTGCATTCATTTCATTCAAAGATGAGTAAGCGAAATGTTGTTGATGAGCTGCACAAGCCTGCTCGAAGAAATTTCTCTAGACGGCGGGTTATCATTAAAGGCTTCGATGATCTTTGGCAAGCGGATTTGGTTGAAATGATACCGTACAGTGATGTTAATAGTGGGTACAACTACTTACTAACCGTAATTGATACATTTTCTAAGTATGCATGGGTGGTCCCTTTGAAACATAAGACCGCATTGGCGACTACGCAAGCAATGAGATCAATTTTTATTGATTCAAATCGGTCACCCAAGAACCTACAAACTGATGATGGCAAAGAATTCTTTAACAAAATCTTTCAAGGCCTGATGAAGACATACAACATTAATCACTACTCTACATACAGCATGTTAAAGGCGTCGATTGTTGAACGCTTCAATCGCACGCTTAAAGAAAAAATGTGGAAGGAATTTAGTTTTAACGGGAATTACAAGTGGCTACCCATTTATAAGGACCTGATGCATGCATACAACAACTCTATACACAGAACTATAAAAAGACGACCAGTGGATGTAAATAAGAATAATGCAAAAGATATATTATCAACCATGTACAATCGAATTAAAATCGCTCCGGAGGGAAAATTCAAAGTTGGTAGCAATGTTCGAGTGAGCAAGTTTAAACATGCTTTTGAAAAAGGTTACACTCCCAATTGGTCGACGGAAATATTCAAGATAAGAAAAATTAAGTTGACAAATCCGGTTACATATCTTCTTGAAGATTTTCAAGGCCAGCCTATTAGTGGATGTTTCTATGCTGAGGAATTACAAGAATCGAAGTATCCCGACACATTTCTAGTAGAAAAAATTATTGCAACAAAAAATGATAAGGTTTATGTTAAATGGTTGGGTTTTCCATCCGATCACAATTCATGGATCAATAAAACACAAATTATTTAATATATTCTGATTTTATTCATTTTTATTTTTATTAAAAGTTGTATATACATTATTTATAAAATAGTCATCGCATAGGTCTGCTTCATAGATTTGAGATTTACTAATTCCACGTTGGGGTCAAGCTGTAGTTCCTGGTTTGTAAAGAGCTCAATTTCACCATTACTTAAAATTCTTTCTTGTTCATATTCACGATATTCGAAGCATGAAATGGCTAGAGAACGACGTTTATAGTTGCTATCATAAGTACACCGAATAGTAAGTTCTTTGTTTTCATCGAATTCCAATTTAAAGTGCCTATAAAAAGGTTCCTTGCTCTCAATTATCCCAGATATTTCGATTTCTTTCTTTATCAAATCTTGCCTAAATCCCTCAATCGCCTCGTGTACAGTTACAAATTTTTTCCTTTCCATCTTTTCCGTGGTTGGAGTTATGATATCATTATATAGAGATGGGTTGCTTGTGGTTTTGTTGCTATTGATTGATGAAACCGTCAGTAAGCGAAATGAAAGTCCAATTTCCACAGTATCATTGTTGGGTAAGCTTAAGGCAAAAGTTACATTTTCCATTTGACTTTTATTTCTTAAATCAAACTCGAGCGGTAATCCATCAAGAAACAATGGTAGGACTGCAAATACTGATAAAGTGATGAAAAACATTTTCGCGGTCAATAAGTCTCTCTTCGATGAAGGTCAACGCTAAAATAAATCAAAGAAATTGAATTGCTACATTTAAACCAAAAAATCTTAATACTTACTGTGAATTATAGCCATCAGTAAAAAAATTTCTTCCATTCCAATGTCATCCTTCCCACCTACTTACAACCACAAATATCATATGAAAGTGGTGGTAAAATATCGTCTAATTCATATAAATTCATTGGTACATTATCTGTCATGCTTCTTCTTAATAATGGACAACTATATGAATACTTGAAATGCTCTCTTAAAGGATCGTCTTGTTCTTCCCACTTATGAATTTGCACTTGGCAAAAGTAGCATTTTGTGTTATCATTTTGATTTGTATAATACATCCCCGTTAAAGCCAATTTATTTTTATTAACGTGATTTAGTGGTCAATTATCAAATGTTTTTAAACGTTCTGACTCAAAGCGATAAATACTTTCCATGACTAAATCCTTCTTCCAAACCGCTCTTAATGACAGTAAGCTCTAAAATAAGTTATTCAAATTAAATGACTACACGTCAAGCATTATAAGATCGGAAATGGCGTCGGTCACATCAGTTCCCTTCTCCTCCGCAGCCCTAGCATTTCGATTTTTTGGCCTTCGGCCTTCAGATGTAACCAATCTTAAGGTTTCGACATCATCACCAAAAGGACAATCCATAGGGAACCGATTTGTTTTCCTCTTAGCTTTTAAATTTGATAAAACTGTTCCATACATAGTTATTTCACCTCCTATAACATGTAACTTGACATGTTGAAATGCTTGAAGTTTCATTTGACAGTTCGCAATGGATTCTATTGATTCACCATTCCTTAAACGAAAAATAAGGCAGCTATTCCCATCTTCAGGTGTAGCATAAAGCTCACATATCGCTCTGTAAAACAACACATCCGAGAAATTTATCTCTGTCCAACCAGCTTCACAAGTACATAGTTTTTCACCCTCCCTCAACACTTCACACCAAAACATTTTGGTTTTGTAAATATATTACACAATATCCTCAACACTCTTCTTAAGGGCTTTGCAGTCACCTTGAATTTTATTATACGCCTTTCAGTATGTCTATTGATGCGTTTAATTGAAACACCCCTTTCTTCTTCCGTCACTTGCAAGTCTATTTCTTGAGTTCTGCTCTCATATATCATTCCTTGATGTATGCCATTTATCCGTCTAGTCCTCACCTTTTATAGTACCCTAACCTTGATCCACTTTCTCATATCAACCATCATACCTTATCCAGCACATTCAACTTTAGCCTTGACTCACTCTTATCATCAATCATACCCACCGCCGGTGCTAAGCGTCACCACATTTTTTTTAGCCACCCTACTTGAATCATTCTTCACAACATACTCCAAACCGCCCCCTCCGCGAGCGCTGCACCCGATAGTCGCCACAGATGAATGCATCACACTCAAATTTCTCATCCTCCAAAGTGTACCCCAATGATATTTTTTCTTATGAGATGACTAGCCATCCATACACTGAAAACACAAATTGCTGCATACCCTTAGGCAAATCATTACATACCCACAGACACACCACAAAATCATTGCATACCCACAGGCACAACACAAAAGCACAAAATCATTGCATACACCCAGACAAAGATCTAAAAGATAAGCGACTTAGAAAAATTTCGCCAAATTTTGCGCCAGAACTCTCATAGCTAATCTACTGTCCCCACTTCTTTCCGAAGGTTTTGCTACAGGCGTAGAAGGCGGCACGTGCCTTTCTAATTCTGTGTTCAATGTTATGTTTCCAGTTAAGTTTAGGATCGAGCATAATAGCCAGGTACTTAGCGCTGGAGGATAGCGTAAGAGGTTGACCATTTAGACAAGGGAGGGTAAAATCGGGTACTTTGGTTTTAGTAGTGAACAGAATCAGTTCAGGTTTGCTCGGGTTAACGCCGAGGACACATCCTGCAGCCCAGAGGTGCTTACCTTGTCTAGAGCAGCATCTATGATTTCACTATTTACAGAAGGAAATTTCCCTGAGACTAGTATCACCAGATGTTCATAATCATTAGCAACAGTAGGGGAGAGATGACACCACCCTGTGGCGCCTCTATGGGCAAGTTTGGTTGAGTCACTCTTAAATAGTGTTGCCTGTATAATTCTTGTTCCGAGCAAAGAGGTTATCCATCGCCTTATAGATTCCTCAATACCCCGCTCGATCATATTTTCAAGAATAGCATCAGTACGAACGTTGTTGAAAGCTCCTTGTTGTTGTTGAAAGTAGGCTAAGGTGTATTCTTTATAGTGTATGGACCTGTTAATTGTCCGCACTAGCTCGTGGAGAGCCGTTTCCGTGGATATGCCCTTAAGGTAGGCATATTGTGATTTGGATAGCGACGATTCTTCTAGAAAGCTTCGCATATGGATATCCAGGCCACGCTCTAGTGTTTTAAGAACAAATGAGGTTAGACTAATCGGTCTGAAGTCCTTCGCGGATTCATGACTGCGTTTGCCTACCATTGGTATAAGCACCACTCTAGCACGTCTCCAAGAGGGGGGGACGTGGTTTAGTATAAGACAGCTTCGAAAGATTGACACCAGCCAAGGTATTGTTAAGTCTTGCGTCCCTTGTAGCTTTAAATTCAGTATTCCATCAGGGTCTGGAGACTTAAACAGTGAGAAAAAGTATTGTTGTGTTGTGCATAGGTTGTACCTGTCGAGGCCTCGCAGGCTTCGTATTATTATCACTACAGCCGGGAAAGTGGGTGTTTAATAGGAGTCCCAAGGTCTTCGCTGACGATTCTGTCTATCCTACATCTGATCTTCTTAGAAGGGACGGGCTGGAGTGTTGGACAGAATCTTGCTTAGCCTAGCGGACTCCTTAAGGGTTTCTATTGAATGGCGGTAATCCATCCAGGCCTCTTTCTTGGATGTTTTATGGCTTTCTTATGAAGACCGAGACAGTCCCTATAAGGTTGCCAGAAATTGTATTAGTCGCAGATATTGAAATCGCTCTGGTCATCTTCCTGAGATTGGAGAGATCTTCGTTCCACCACGTGGGTTTTTGTTTTTTTGCTGCGTTTAATGGGGCATGAAACTTTGTATGCAACATCCATTGCCTTTTCGAAAGTCTTTACCTTTGCCTCCAGTTCTTCTATTGCTTCTGTGTTTATTTCGGGTTTTTTCTTGAGTTTTGTCCGAAGGACTTGGCCAAATTTGGTCCAATTAACTCTCTCCAATTAACTCTCGAGACTCAAGTCTTAGAGGATCCTGTGGTCTGAAAGTGACTCCAGACTGGGAACTCTCCATATTCGACCCTAAAGCTATCATTGTTTGTTATTAATGATCCAGGACTTCTTCCCACCTGATGTGTGTTTCCGTGCTCGGAGAGACAAAGGTCGGGGTCGTCTTCCTGTTACAGATGGATAGGTTGGTAGTTAGAAGAAAAGCGAAAAGTTACTTACCTCTTTCATTGGCTTCTAAGCTCCCCCAGACGGTATGCCTCGCGTTGGCGTCACACCCGATAAGTAGATGGGCAGTCAATTCCCGTTGTTGCGGCTGTGAGTCTCTCCACCTCTGGTGGTGCTGGTCTCCCATGAGCCGTATGTGATGATGTGATGTACGTGTTTTGGCTCGCACACTTCAATTTATCGACTGTTAAGTCTGCTGGGCTAAGATCGGGACATGGGAAACCTTTTAAATGTTTCTTAGTGAGTATGCCAGTTCTAGGCTTACCTGTGGCCGCCTGATCTTTGTAGAATAGGTTGTATTTTTTGCCTTGAAGCCCCATTATGGACGAGTCTCTCACCCAAGGCTCCTGGATAATGCCGATGTCCATGTTATCCTCCCTTAGAAAAACAAGCAGATTATTGGAAGCACCCCTTGAGTGTCGCAGGTTAATCTGTATGACTTTCAATGATTCGGGATCTGTATGGATTCGATGATTTCGGGATCGTCCTCGGGACTCGTTGACCGGAATACCTTAAGCTTGGCATGTCTTATGCCAAACCTCAGCTTAAAGTCTGCCCTCTAGTCAGGAAGAAGGTGTCCTAGTCAGTGACAAAGACAGGTGAGGTTAGGTTATAACTTTAGATCGTGATGTCTTCGAACTC
Organism: Neoascia interrupta; assembly: GCA_947623515.1. Lineage (NCBI taxonomy): Eukaryota > Metazoa > Arthropoda > Insecta > Diptera > Syrphidae > Neoascia > Neoascia interrupta. Next base: position 172,780,642 of record OX392462.1, on the reverse strand, counting down.
GAAGTCGAAATGTCAGTACCCACGCATGAACAGTGAAGTCAAATCAAATGAGAGAAAACGTGGGTATTGTCAATACTCTCAATCCAAACTAGGCAGTACAGTAGTCATTGGATGTGGGACACCGCGCTGGACATATTCAGAAAAAGCGAGGTATGTACGACGTGTACCCTCTGTAAGTGCCAAGCGGTAGCGCTACTTCAAAAAATCATTCGGATAGGTACTGATTGTATAGCTGTAAACATCATAAAACTTTTTACTACTTTTTAGTAGGTACTTATCTGGACGTCGATTTAGGGTCGCACTTTGATTCCTTTTTGCTTACACCAAATGTTTTTTTTAATATTCAGGGCCGCCATCCTCGAGCGCCGAAACAGTTTTTGGATACATTGACTCTATAAAAGGCCTTCTACTAGCGTCTTGTCTCAAGCACAAATTTAATATTTCTTATAACAAATCCTTATTGGGGCACAGTATGCGGGTGCGCCTTTTGGACGTAGTCATGAAGGCTACTCAATTGCGCATACACTTTGATAGATGTCAGCATCTACTCTTTGAGTAAATCTGTGCTGCAAAATTCGACTTTGATTCGGATACTTAAAATATTCTTGGACTTACCTCGTCACACCCACCTCAGGGATAAATCCATTCTTAAGGCAAGGCAGATCCTTGTTAAAAACAGTCCACTTCGCTTCCATCACATACAAATTGCAGTGGCTCAAATTTGTAATTCCTTAAAAATATTTTGACGAACGAACATGGATATCTTAAAAATTGTGAGTTCCACATTTAAAGACCACAAAAAAAAACTCCGTAAGGACTTAATAAAGCTAACATGGCTTGATATGATATATGACACACTAAGAAGTTGAGTCCGAAAAGAGCCGTCTGCTCGGACATCACAATAAAACTGAAATGTTATAATCGTCATCACGATACCTCTGCAATGCAGCACAAGATGAAAGCAGAAAGGATCTAAGCACAACAACACTATACCATAAAACATCCAAATGTTAAAACTAAATTCAACCGACTAAGGTGGACATTTCTCAATGTGCCAGATGTAGCTTTCTTGGTCATCAATTACAGATGTTTTTTTTTTTTTTTGTGCTTACTTCCCCCGCCAAGGCACTTCATCGTCCAGGTGAAGGTGCTCGAAAAAGAGAATTCTATTCAAGCACCTACAGCAGCGTAGCAACATCCAATTCGACTTTCATGTCGCGTATTTCGGAAAGGACATGCAGGTAGTTCTTGCATCACGGAGTTGTCTTGATAAATTTTCGTTTAAGTTTGTAGCTGCTTGAGATTCCACGAGGGGGATAGCTTCTTTTTGGGAAAGTTTATGTTTAGAGGACTAAAACTTTGGGAATTAGTTGATGGGAGTGAGTAGAAGGTGAGGTTCTTTGAGGAGGATAAGTCCTATTTTTGTGTTGATTGCAAGAATTGTCCAAAAGGGTTTTCCATGATAAAAAAACAACTGGAGTGCTTCACCAAGAGATCATGCAAATTAAAAGCAGTCATCCAAGCATTGAATCCTTTTCAGTAATAAAGAGCTTTCTGCCTTGCATAATGAATTCTGTATGTCAGTGGAGTTTTTACCCCCGTCGCCTATTCACATTTTGACCAATTGCCCTTAATTACGTATCTATACTATGTAGAATATTGTTCTATTTTTTGTAGGTTTTTGTGCATTCTATTCACTTGCTCACCGAAACAGGACATGTCGCTAATTTCAATACGAAATGTAAATAAAGCCACCAGCAAAAACGTTTTTTTTTTCGTGCACTATTCTGTGTAGCAAAGGAAGAAAGGACTATCCCGTCGAATCTCCAATTTTAATCCGAAAACTTAAAAATTGGACAACACAATCTGATTCCCTTCTCCTCGGCGTTTGTTCGGTCAATTTTTTTCCCTCTATTTACACATTTTCAAATCAAAGATAAACAAACAACCGGAAAGCATGAATGCGACCTCCCTGTACAACCCGCTAAAGCAAGCGCCAACAAGCAGAACATTGACAGAGGTGGAAGAGGACGAAAAATCGAAATGAAATTTTCCAGGACAAACAGTGACATACGGTGGCATTGTTCGGGGTTTTTTTTCTCGGAATACGGGGTGCTCCATCTGGCGTAGAACGTCGATAGTAAACGCTATGTTAGCCGCCTTTTCTTTTGCAGGATTCTCTCTCCATTTTTTGTGTTTTTTTGTTTTATTGTGAAGTGATCCTTTTGATAAATTACCTCAGCAACGGTATTCATCAAATGGGCCGTCTCATTTTTTGTTCCCTTTTCAAAGCTCTCCATTTGTGTGAAGGAATTTTTTTTGCCTATCGAAGGATATTCCGCTTCATGAATGCATGTTTGCTTACCAGGCCAGGTTAGCTCAATTGGAAGTATTGAGTGGCCTCCAAATAACATCGCACCAACACCACCCACTATTCTGCAGGCGGGTCGGGCCTCATCATTGGAAAGTCCATTTAACGGTGGGTTGTCGTAGCGCGATGAACACAACCAGGATTGTGTAAGCCAGGGAGAACATTGTTTGGTTATCCTATTATGGGTCAATCCAAGGGGCATGTAGTGAGGTTGGTTTTTGATTGCACTAGAACGGTAGGCATGTATAACTATGGAATTTAATCAGGAACACAGTTTCGGATGAGTTTTCCAAAACTGATAAAGTGGAATTTTTTTTCAGTGGCTCTTTTTTTTTTTGTTGAAAAGGGGATACTGACCCAAACAAGGACGTTTGTTTCCACTGTTCCAAAGAACAATCATCCTGCACTGATTTAAAAATTGTGTCATTGATGAAAAATTGATGCAACAGTCGTACGCACATAGGCCCGTTGTTTTATCACGATTGCGCTTGTACCTGGGAAATTTGTTCAATGAATAAACCAACAAATTGACATTCTTTGTTTCTTTTGAACAGTTAAAAAGCTGTAAGGGTGGGTTTATTAATTTTAGTGTAGTGCATAGTTTGAAACATAGTAAAATGATCACCGTCGACCCTAAGGAGATATGATTTCATCGTTTTGAAAACCGCATGGGGGAAACAAGGCTTCTGCAACGCGCTATGAGGATCAGAATATCACTCCCAAATCCATCCATATACGTGGTGAAGATCCTAATATGGCGGATCTAGAAAGAAAAACTCCAATCAATCTCCCGAAGTTATAGGATTCGGATAGTCACTAGATCATAGTACAGCACGTGAGTGTGTCTGTATATATCCAACCTACTTTCTAAATTTCTTAGTACAAAAAAGGGGCTCGACGAAAATGCTACGGGTCCTCAAAAACATGTATGCCAATACCCGGCACCGGCAGCCAGTTTGTGACGGTATTGACATGCCGAAATGGTTCGAGACCAAAACGGGAGTTAAACAGAGCTGCGTACTTGACCACTGTCAAGCTCCGAATTGTGTCATAAATCTTGGTTGTTAAATTTCAGTTAAGAATCTTCTCCCTAAGAAAGGGGCCTGGCATCCACCCATTCTCAACAACATCGTATTTTTGTTTATAATTAAAATTTGGTTTATGCTTAAAAACGCCGTCAAAAGTGGGCGTGGCGAAAATTTCATCACTTGAGTTGATAGCTTTCGCACATATCTGAACATTTCAAGTTTTCTGGATTTAAAGCAAATATATCAAATGAAAACCGTTTATTAGAATTCATATTAAGTATGACCACGCCTACAAGGGGGCGGTATTCGTTTTTTTTTTTTAAATGCCAATCACAATACACTTAAGCGAGGATATCGCATACCAAATTTCAGCTTCCTGCGACAACCTTAATTTTTTATGCTAATAAGTAAAGTGGGCGTGTCAGTAGAAGCTCTTCTGGTCTGGCGTCCCAAATCACATGACTGCACACGCGAATCAATGCACATGTGGGTACAGACGACAGTACTTGGAGGAGCGGATCGGGAGGCACGGTGACCCGGATCAAAACAGGAACGGAGGGAAGTTGTTGGACTTTTGCTGTGCATGTGGCTTGTCCATCATGAATACCTTTTTCCCACACAAAGACATTCACAAATACACATGGTACAACCACAGTTTAAATCAGAGGTCACTGATTGATTTCTTTGTTGTTTCAGGGGAGCTGAGTTGTCGACTGATCACCACTTAGTGCTGTGTAAATTGTTCTTCAGTGACAGTATTCCTTTGCCACCCAGGCGGAAAACAAGACTGGTGACCCGCATACGGTGGGAAAGGTTGCAGGATGCTGACTCTGATTTCAGAGAGCGCTTTGCACAGCATGTTTCGGAGCAGTTTGAACAAATTCCAACTGACCTTTTGAATGTAGAGGAGAAATGGCAGCTGTTTTTATCGGCACTCCACAAACATTGCCTCTGCAGGAAATGTTTGTGGAGTGAAGCGGCTTGGGGTAGCGGCTGGTGGTGAGAAAAGAACTGCTTGGTTTAAAACGCCTGCAGTTCAAGAAGCCATCAGAGAGAAGAAGAGAGCCTACATTGCGTGGATCCAATGTAGAAACTCAACTTCTCGAGCCCGGTACAATGCGGCGCGAAGGACTTCCAATCTGGCAGTCAGAACAGCCAAGGAACAGTCGTGGAAAAAGTTCGGCGAGAAGTTGGAGCACGATTACAGATCTGCAAACAAGATATTTTGGCAGACCATTCGCCGGCTCAGAGGAAGGAAATTGAATATCATTCAAGGGGTTAAATCTAAGGACGGTACACTTCTTTCAAATGAGAGCGATGTCTTGCGCAGATGGAGAGAGCACTTTTCGGAGTTGCTCAACCCCCAACAGGGCACTGAAGATGGCATTCCCACTGCTGACGAGATAAGGGCGGAGAATAGTCCCACAGTAGACGAAGTCACTAAAGCGATTAAATCGCTAAAAGTTGGCAAGTCTGCTGGAGTTGATGAAATCCGGCCAGAAATGCTCAAGGCAATGGGTGAAGAGGGTATTAAATGGCTAGCACGTGTCATTAAGGTGGCACGGGATAGCGGGAAGGCACCTAGCGATTGTCAAACGGGAGTTACAGTGCCCATTTTCAAAAAAGGGAACAGGAGAGATTGCATATCTCTCTTGAGTCTTCCGGGAAAAGTATTCGCGAAGGTGTTGGAAACGCGTTCCAGAGCTGTAATCGAGCCAGGGAAGAACAGTGCGGCTTTCGACCTGGCAGAGGCACTACCGACCAGCTTTTTACTCTGAAGGTTATTTTTGAGAAGGCCTGGGAATATGCCAAACCGGTCTATGCGTGTTTCGTAGATCTGGAAAAGGCGTATCCTCCACCGAGTCCCTCAGGATACACTGAGGAGAGTTTTGCAGGACTATGCGTGGGCCTCTTCTGAGAGCCATCCAGTCTTTGTATGGAAACTGCAGAAGCTGTGAACGGATAAATGGCGTCAAATCCCGTCCTTTTGATGTGCGCGTTGAACTTCGCCAGGGCTGTGTTTTGTCGCCGCTCCTTTTCATAGCATATATGGACTGGATGGTGAAGCGCAGTCTTGGCAAGCAATGTTTCGAATTGGCTGGCATCAGGATGAGCCATCTGCTTTTCTCAGATGATTTGGCCATCCTTGCATCATCCAAAGAGGAACTTCAACGGGCACTGGGTTTGCAGCCATCTGTGGTGATGCTGGGATGAAAGTAAACGTGAACAAATCGGAAGTGATGGTTGTTTCCCGAACTCCTGTGCAATGTACCGTGCACATAAATGGAGTTCCATTAAAACAGGTATAGTATCTCAAGGTCTTTTTCACGAAAGATGGAAGGAGTGATACTGAGTTGTCCTGTAGAATTGGCCAAGCTGGAGCAATAGTAAAGGAACTGCGCCGGTCGGTCATCAGGAAAGCTGAGCTTGGAGTGAAAGCAAAGATCTCAGTTTTTAATTCAGTGTTCGTTCTGATCTCAGTTTTTAATTCAGTGCTCGTTTCATGATCTATGGTCATGAAATTTTGGTAATGACCATAAGAATTAGATCGCGGGTACAAGCTGCCGAAATGAGAATCCTGAGGTGCGTTGCTGGTGTTACTCTAAGGGATAGAGTGAGAAACGTCAGGATTCGTCGGAATCCTAATGTTGAGCAGCTACTTCTCCGAGTTTAGCGATCGATTCTTCGATGGTTTGGACACGTTGTTCGCATGCCCCATGACAGACTTCCTAGACAGGTCATGCTAGCCGAGATGCGAGCGCGTCGCCCCCCTGGTAGGCCAAGGTGGTGGGATCAGGTAAAGAACCTCTCTGAGTCCCGCCTGGGGATAGCGCCGGAGTCTCTTGAGTTGGTGGCGGAGGATCGAGAAAGATGGAAGGAACATGTAGCCACCCTCGCTCCGCGACCCTTTTAAAGGATAAGCGGCATCCGAAAATGATGATGATGAGGGGGTCCCAAACTTTTGCAATATGTTTTTTTGCGCCAATGCAACATTTCCAAACTAAAAATGAAATTAGTGAAATGAAATACTGAAAATCAAACAGTGTTTGGGTGACTCTTAAAATAAAAGACTCCGAGCATCTCTACGACTCATACATCGGCCGGCCTTCGGCATGCAGGTGCGCAGTGCACCGCTACGCGGCATATGTCAAATTGTCCATTTTCAGTTCGAGGAAATTCATGTAGCCCCTGCAAACAGTCTCTATAAGGTGTGTAGGTTAGTAGGTAAGTGGTTTTTATTTGCACTGAGGCCAGAGTAGGTCCATTGTACTGCCACGTGTGCATAATAACAAGAGAGGGGGTTGGCGTGAATTCTATGACAGCCAGCGAGTCTTGTCCGTTTATTCTACATATATATAATATATGTATATAGATACTATTATTTTTGTATCTTTTTGTGGATTTCCTAGACGATGCGAGTGCCGGGCAGCTACAGAGAAGGTGTTGTACATTTTCCTTCTCTTCCTCGTCGAGGCCAGCTTCTACAGACGTTTGAGACAACACCTAGCTTTGAGACAACTGCCTGTAAAGACTAAACATACAGTTTCCGGTAATTACTTCCACACTGCAGTGCTTATTATGGATCTCTCTAAGGAGATCACGCCCACTTTTTTAAGGGATTTTAGTTCAAAATGACTGTTTTTCAATAAGTGTATATGAAATTAGACTACAAATTGTATGACAAAAGTTCTAAATATTAGCAATTGACGTTTTCATGGGCTTTGCATGAGGGACAGCTTATTTCAGAGCAAACAGCTTATTTCTTCTACATACCGAGTTGATAACTTCTGTCAGTAGATCATCATAGTTCCTATTGATCGACGCATATACTTACCTGGGGTGCCGTGGCGTAGTGGTTAGTGTGTGTGCTTACTACGCCAGAGGTCTGAGTTCGAATCCTGCCATCGTCACCTGAAAAAAAAGACTTGTTCTTTTTCACGGTCCCCACCTCCGCGAGGGTTTGACAAGCCCTCCGCGAGTATTTATTGTCTTGAAAAACTTCTCAAAGTGCCGTTCGGATTCGGAAAAAAATTGTAGGTCCCTTTGTATGTAAAAAGAAATTAACACACCAGCATACATTGTTGAGAAGTTGGCCCTGGTTCACCTCGAGCTGTTGCGCCACTCTATTTATTTTATATACTTACCTGTCACATTTGGTGCAGTTTGTCTACTGAGTTTTCATGGGCTTTGCATGAGGGACAAATGCCGGCTGGAAGTAATTCAAATCTACTTGCACTGTCGGCCGAAGTGAACAAATCTGTTACTGATGAAGGAAGGCTCTTAAGGCTCCTTCGGCGAACTCACCTTAATTTTTTAATATCATACGTGAAAAGTGCTATAATAATACCAACCTGGCAGATGAATACCAATACAGAATATAAGTCACAATCTGTACATGGGATACGAATGCACCTTTCGAATCGAACCCTTTATGCCAGGGAAAACTGTTTCATTTTATCTGCGCGCTGCTACTTGCAAGTTTACCCGATCAACTGCTGTGGATATGAAGAGAGCCCGGCTAAAAGCAATTTGACGACAATGACATTGCCCTGACGTTGTTATTGTCCCTCACCTTGACGATGATGATGATGTGGACATTATGGCCTTAGCGGTCTGGTATAGCGGCGCGATAGCCTTTAGTTTGTTGTTATGGTCCGTCTGCTTTCGTTTTTGGGGATTGGGTTATGTTGCGTTGGCTTGTTCAACAGCATTAGGGACACGTATAGCTTTGTGTCGTCCTTACAAAGCGTTGTCCATGCTCGATGTTCCGATGTTTCCCGCATCGTTTATAGTGTGAGTCAACAAGGACCAGCAGAGGAGTCCTTTCAATTTGCGAAAATCATTTTTTCTGTTTATTCCAAGGATTCCTTTTCGTTTGCTTGTTTGTGAAGCTTTTGTGATTGTCCTTTGGGATGTGTGCATAAAATTCGTAGACAAAATTGTGTGTAAAACGATGAAATTATGTTTGCATTGTGCTAAGGACACTATTACTACTTACGGTTATGATATTTTGGGATACTGTTTTTTTGCTTTGATGGGTTGTTGCAAGATGTTTTTCAATTGTTCGCGTGTAAAGAGTTTAAATTCCTCTGCACCTAGTCATTTCTATGACGAAAACGTTGTTCAACCTGGAAGTCTAGGTAGTAAGATGTTAATATAATTTGAAACTAAGTTTGAGATCAGGACATACCAATAATTGAGTACGACACAAACTATGATTAAATGAGTCCCATAGCCCACTACTATTGAGGCAATTTCTAAGTAAACAACTTCGGAGTTCGAAAACAAGATCTGAAGAAAAATTCAGTTTTTTAGAGATTTTAAGTCAATACGCATGTCAAGTCCTTTGTTTGAAAATTCCAAATAAAATATTCTTCGAATATGACTGCAATGGTAATGATAAAACTTTTGATTGATACTATTATTGGTCATTGGCTCCATACCGATTGTAGCTCAACATCCTTTGCTATAGTCTCGACGAAAACAAAAAACAGGATGCACAAACAGACACAACAAGATATTATTTCTTTTCTTCGCTAGGAACTCTCAGTCCTTGGGTAAGCTTTGCACTGTAGTGGTTTGTGGCAAATCCTACAAGTGAAATATTCATTTTTATCGAAGGCAGCTCCGGCGGACCTATTCCATCGTTTGAGGAGCATCATACGGCCAGACTATCGACATTCGGTCAGTGCACTGCCCCATCGCCGCATCATCAGTCCAGAAATGCTATACCAAAGTTGGGTAGTGTAAACATTTATTCACTTCTGTCGTGTATAGGTACTGGACTGGCTTAGATACGTTTCGATCGCAGGGGCGGGTGAAAGACGCTGGTCCAGATTGTTGTTCGCAGTTCGATTGCTTCGAAGTTTATTTGCTTTGTATAGACCAAACCAAACTACGATTGTTACCCAAGAGATATGATGATCGCATTCTGTATAATAGAGAACAGTGCAAGGATAAAACTTTCGAAATGCTCAACAGGAAAGTGCAATTGATGGCGGATGAGGTTTGATGTTGTGTATTTACCCCCTTGATTATTTCTTAGTGGTGCAATAAATTTGGAGTAAAACATTTTCGGAAATTTTTAGCTTTTTGCTTGGCATATGGAAGGAAGTAATCAATGTCTGATGGGCTTGGATTCATTTTCAATGAGATTAAAGTGCAGCTACCGGAGAGTTATTTTTAAGGTACCTATTGGTTTTGTGATTTTTCTCTTTTTGCCCACCTTAAGAAGCATGATTTTTGATTTTATATGCACCTCACAGAACGTAAATTTAAGAAAAAGAACTTTATTTATGTACCGTTTGAAATTGAAAGCGACTGCAGTAAGGTGCTGCTTCTGCAATATCGTCAAATGATTTGCATGTCACTTGTTTTAGAAAAAGTTACTTAGAATTTTTAAAAAAAATATTTAGAATGTTATTTTATAAAAAGTCAATATCTAGTTGACAACAATTTTGGTCTTTGTAGCTACAAATCTCTTCAAATACCAAACATTAGGTCATTTGTCGCATGAAATTTCAAACGGTTATAAAACCTATTTGGAATACACAAAAAATAGTCTTTACATAGTTTCGCAATTGGAAAAAAGTCCAACGGGAACTGAAAAAAAAAGTAGTTTTCTGGACTTGAAATTTAAAAAATTAAAAAATATGTCAAATTAACGTAGCTATGCCCCTCTATCTCCTTAACGGTATAAAGCTGCGGTTCCCAAAGTTGACCAAGTTCTCTGCGAACAGATAAGTACAAAAAAAACAAATGATCAAAAAATAAAAAAGTGATAATTTTGAATCGATGGCTGCCTTACAATAAGGGTTGAGGTAACATCGTTTCTGATAGTTAAATACTGTCTTGTTTGTGAGGAGTTATAAGGATTTGTTTGTTAGCATCTCTCGTAGATACTTTGAAAAATGTAAAAGTTTTAAACTTGTCACCTCAGAAAATAGCAAAAACCTTCTGCAGCCCTGTAGAGTTGCGTCGAAAAAGTTGGCTTCCGTAACATTGTAGAAGCATACAAATTTTTAAGATTTTATATGAGGACATTAAGGCAAGAAGAACACAGTAAAGAAATCGTTTCAGATCCCTGGGCTGAGTTTTGTTGGATAAGACGACGCAATTATTATTATCGCGTTTCCATGCAGAGTTGAACCCGGCTTCAATTGCATGGAAATCGCATGCGATCGCGGTTTGAGTAGACTCGACTACACTTTGCGGGTAGAGCCAAGCCGAAATTATGCATGGAAACTCGAGTTTAGTCACGGAGTCAAGCAGTCAGATTGTGGCGTTTCTGGGTACATTTGCGGATGTCATACTTAAACGCATTCCAAAAAACGTCACTTTTGTTTATTGTCAAGTACACATCTTCCCAAAATCTTACTTAGCAAAAGTTTCTACAAATGGTCGCCCATTTTCGTAGTAGATTACAAAATAGTAAAACTTTGTCTCCACCAGACACAAATCCGTAATTTACACAAATCTACAACTAATCTCCAATAAATCTAGAGACTTTCCATACAAATTTTACCCTCGGTGATTAATTAAAAAGAGTTCTCCCCGAATATCTTCTCTTTTAATATAAAAACTATGTTTCCACCGGACACAAATCCAGAACTAGCACAAATCTACAACTTATCTCCAACAAATCTACAGATTTTCCATACAAATTTTAACCCTCGGCGATTAATTGATAATAGTTCTCCTCGAAAATCTCCTCCTTTAACCCTTCCCACTTTTAACTTTTTCCCACACATTTAGAAACAGTTTAAGACTAGAGAAAGAAAACAGAAACTAACCACTCATGATAGATCTGTCAAAATATGATTTGATTAGAAGGTTAACAACGAAATAACTTTTTTTGCTTCTGGGAAATGTTATTGTCACTGTCTTTGAAGAGCCAAAACGACAACAAAAGAGTGGTCGGGTTTAGTTAATCTTATGTTTGTCCAGTGGAGACACTACGGGATTCTTCTTTAATGGTCTCCCGCGAATTGCAGTTTAATGGCTTACGTAGACATAGTATTAACAGTCAAAAACTCCGCAAATAAAATTTATAAAATTGTTACTAGAAGTCTTATTTCACTAAACAGCCACACCAACTGGTGCTCGTCGTTGAGATCGCCTTTTAAAACTGCTCCGCGACCGAAAAAAATGGGATTAGCTGGTATAAAGTATAACTTTGAAATAAATAACGGGCGCAGTTTATCTTCTGAGATTTTATGCAAAACTAAAGCGAATTTCTTTATTAGCGATTTTTTAAAGGTTGCTATTACGTTAACGGTACCGACGATCTTATTCAAGTATGTAGGGTTTACAACGCATGCCAACAGCATTAAAAAAGTATTTCGAAGTTACCGTTTCCACCTTCAACCTATTCAAATGAACGGAATAGAACGGAATAGTCCATGCCCGCAGATGTAAAGAAAAGTGGCTAATGCAACGCAGCTGGTTGTAAAATGGAACAAAAAAATATGGACAATTGATATATATACTTATGTCCTCTCCTCTATTTTCGAAACGGTAAGAATCAGAAATCAAAACAAGTGTGAAAAGCTTCAGTTCATCTACGACGGATTGCAAAATACCCGACCATACCAAAAAGAAAACTGCCACGCCTCCAAAAAGTGGGCGAGATATAAAAATATAACTTTTGAATAATTTATACTATGTGGTTGCATACATTTCGGCCTAAAACTCTGCCTTTTTAAGTAAAAAAAAAATCACTTTTTTTAACGCCACACCCCCAAAAGTGGGCGGAGATATATATAATGTTTACATAAAAGTTATAATGTTAATATCTACAACTTTTGTCATAAAATTGTTTGTCAATTTCATATATATTTATTGAAAAACAGTCATTTTAATTTAAAATCCCTTAAAAAGTGGGCGTCGTTAATAAAAAGGCTAAAATTTGTTGGCTTCTTTAAAGACAATTACAAGTCACAGTTACGTACCAAAAATAAATGCGCTAGCGCCATTTTAACATAACTTAAATTTGGAAAAAGTATTTTTTTAAATTAGTGATGGTCGCACATACGGCGGATTCAGCTAATTTTTAAACTTGATCTGAAAGACTGAACTTCCAGCCAACCCACCGAATTTCAGCTTTCTACCTTAGAATTTAAGGCCTACAAGTTGTTTACATACGGACGGACGGACATGGCTTAATCGAGTCTCCTGTCAGTCCCATTCATATCTCAAAAAGGTCTTAGGGGTCTACGGTGTTTATTTCGCTGCGTTAAAAACTATACAATAAACCTTATATACCCTGGATAGGGTAAAAAAAAATAAAACGCAGTACATGTTATGAAATTAAATGAAACAAATGGGAAAGTGAAACAGTGCGTATTCAAAAGCTTCAGTCCGTCTGCGACGGATTGCAAAATACCTAAGCCTACCAAAAAGAAAACTGTCACGCTTCCGAAAAGTGGGCGGAATGTAAAAATATAACTGTTGAATGCTTTACGCTAGGTGGTTGCATATATTTTGGATTGAAACCCCGCCATTTTAACTAAAAAAATCACTTTTCTTGAGGCCACGCCCACAAAAGTGGGTGAAAAAATATATAAAATATACAAAAAAGTAAGAAAATGCTAATATCTACAGCTTTTGAAATATTTTTTTTTTGTCGAATTTCAAATAAATTTATTAAAAAACTGTCATTTTAAATTAAAATTCCTTAAAAAGTGGGCGTGTTCAATGTGGACGCCAAACTTTTTCTGCTGCCTTTAAGGCAATTACAAAGCAGTGTCACATACTGAAAATCAGTGGGCTGGCATAGCTTCTTCTTCTTTATCATTTAGGCCCGATTCTATAATCTGAAGTAATGGATATTATCCTCCCACTCCACTGCATTCCTTATGGTTCGCTTGTGGGGTACGCTGATTTGACCTCAGAATATACCGGCAGGCCACCCGGTTTTGGACTCTTCGTCACTGAGGCCAAATAAATGCTGTTGTCGTTGCATTTGTGTGATCCATGAATATTCAGGCTCCTCTCCTTCGCGACTGCGCTGGAATGTTGATTGACATTGCCTTTTTGACGGGGTTCGCAGGATCTCTCCTTTGAACGTGGCAATACCAACTGAGACGGTCGTGATCCATTTTTCTGGAAATAGGTTCTTTTATATGGAGGCTTCCTCGGATCTTCGTACTTCTTATTCTATCTCGCTTTGTTACTCCTGATGTCATGCGAAGCATCTTCATCTCAGTTGCCGTTAATTTGCTCTCATATTTCTTATACGCTCTCCAACATTGTGAACCATATGTAAGCGCCGGACGCACAACTGCGGTGTAGAGCTTTCCTTTTAGCTAAGGGGGCATTTTTCGGTCACAGAAGATGGCGGAGTTTCCTCGCCACTTCATCCACCCCACGCTTACGCGATGATTAATGTCGTCATCACAGTTTGCTTTGCTATTGATCATAGATCCCAGGTACTTGAACTTTTTACACTTGGGTTGGGAAGCATCTTTCCATTCAATTTAATGTCTGGAATTGGTTCGGGTGGGTCAGAGAATAGACAGCACGGGTACTCTGTCTTCTTTTGGCTAATACGATACCCATTCCCCTCTTAAACATCCACCCATATATCAAGTGCTCACTGCAGGGATATATGATCTGCACTTGTGATGGCCCCATTGTCAGCGAAGAATAGTTGATGTACTTTCGGGTCCGTCAGTTTTCCTAAATCAATTAATTGTAATTTCGTTAGAATCATGAAAAATACAATAAAAAATTATTTCAGAAAAAAAAACAGTTTTTTTCCTAATTTGTTTCGATTTGGAGTCAATTTTCCGAGTAATCGGGTTTTTAAAGATCTAACATGTTAAAAGTGGGCATTGTCGATAATGTGGGCGGTCCAATTTTACCTTGCTAAAGATCTTGGGCCAATATTGCTCAGTACCAAAATTTAAGTTCCTGTGCCTTGTCTAACTTGACCAAAAGGCATTTTGAAAAAATTAATATACCCTCGGTGGGGTATAAAAACCTTCCTGAGATTAACGGCTTTCACTTAGGTGAAGAGTTGTTTTTGCCAAATTAAAATCGAAAAATGCAGACTACACCTTATTCCAGATGCTGTGATACAAACATTTGGGCCCACTCACATTTGGTGTCAGAAATTGGAGCAATAAATTTAAATTTCCAGAAAATGGTAGATTTCGACAGGCTTTAGAACTAAAATTTCTTGCCTTCATTCTAAATTTCATTCACATGAAGTTTTGGACTACACCCATTTTAAGAGCTAGCTTTTCATAAAAATAAATTTTTGCTTGCATTTCAGCCTTGGCCTAAGTATACCTATATATATTGAGCTCAGAATTTTAATATTATATTATAAAATTTACCCACATGTAGTTTTTTCCTTAAAATCGCCTGCTCGAATTTTAAAGAAAATTAATGGTAGTACGCGCGGATTAAATTATAAGAAAGTAGCAAAAAGTCATCTTTTATTTTGCTTTTAAAGAGGTGGCCTTATTCAGGTTCTGCCATAATACCATTGTACTGATTTTCAGCTGATTAATTATTAATTAAAAAATATTTTCCTAATTGATTTTAATTTCTTATTGAAGGGTTTTTTTATCGTCCGAGACTTCCAAGCGGCGGTTCTTTTTTATTCAGAACTACCCGATATTTTGAACTCGAGACTGTAGGCACGGCAATTATTTGTTAAATGTTAAAATACGGCACAACATTTCTCAATTTCGAAACTATTATATTGTTATAATATTCCCCAGAGGGATGCCGAACAGAAGCCGCCGCTCTTACGCTCCATTTACTTAATTTACATCCGCGATTGGATTTTCCAATTGGATTCTGAAATGCCTTGGCATACAATACACCAAGAAATACCCCAACCATGCGTCAAAGGTAAAATATTGCCCTCAAGGAAAGGCAACAATCCTTGGTACGCAATTAACGCGATTCGAAGGGAAGAATGTAAATGTTTTGTTTTATTTTAAAAAAGGATCAGATCAATATTGAAATGTATGAACATTGGGCATTGGCAACCACAATTTGAATGTTTTCGCTAATTACATTTACCAAAGTGCAAATAATTAAATGCGAATAAAATGGCAGGCAATTTATTTCTAAATTAGTTTCACCACTAATCAATTAATATTGAAAAAAATAAATCCTTTTTTTCTCGATTTGTATGAGTGGATATTGTTTGTTTGTATATTTGATTGTTTTGCACGGCGATTTCGATAGCCCCTATGCGGTGCTTCGAGAGGCTTTTCAACGGGAAAACGCCCTCAGTGACGTAAGGATTTTATTGCCGGTGTAAAATTTGTGTCTTTTTTTTTCTCGTAAAATTCGATGTGGTTGAATGAAATTATCGGCAATGGTGGTCGTAATAAAGGAACATAAATTTAATGACGTAATGTATGTACCTTTTTTCAGTTTAATAACTCTTAATTGTTATTGAATTTAAAGATTCCTTATTTTCAGAAATTTTTAGAAAACTATTAACCTGTTATAAGAACTAGCTTCGGCAGGCACCTTAAGATGTCTCACGTATGTACTGTAACTGTAGATATGCATGATTTGTCTAATTATAAAACAAGACACTCAAACACATAACATGACAAATGAGACATTTTGTTTGAAACCATCCAAATAATAAAAACCCAAAGTGCTGCTAATTAGTGTCCTTGTGTCCGAAAGGACTGATTAAACTGACTGGCGCTTTGAATGTGATTGTCCCAGTTCCACATTAGACATTGTGGTGCCAAATAAATTCAACGAAAAATGTCACCGCCTCACACTTTCACTGTAGGTATACCTACCCCACGAAGCGAATGGTGTCCTCGTGGGGTGATTATCTGGGCAATGGAAATGTTTTCTGTTCTGGCTTCATCCACTCGTATATTGTTGATAAATTATCATCCACTTTAAAAACAATTGCAGCGCACTTAGGTCAAAAGGTCATAACTTAAGGGCAGAGACATCCTGTCGCCAAACACATGTCCATGAATTTCAGACACAAATGGTGCCAAATGTCATTGCAAAAAAAAAACACACTCTTTGAGTTGAGCTGTGGTTATAAGGATACAGCTTTGAGGAGTAACCACAAACTAATGAGTGTGTTGTTGGATTTCAAATGAAAAACTGTAGCTACTTTGGGTTGCTAGAAGACGTCTTTTTAGTATAAGAGGACGCAGAGGACAAATTGATAGTTTTCGTAACTTTTTTTTTTATAAAATGCACACAAATGCTATTCTGTTATGTAGTCTGACACTTGAATTTAATCTTTATTTATACGTGGGGATTTGAACATGTGACTGAATGATAATGAATCTACCACCGATTATGAAATTAGTAATCCTGAGTGAAACAGAAATATCCTGGGTGAACAGAAGTCAAAGGCTTTTTCTTGTTTTTATTAAAACTGAAACTTCATCAGGATTCAGGTATTATAACCCTAACTCATAATAATGGACTGCCCATCACTAGGCTTTGTCGGATTTTTGCAACCCATTTCCTCAAATTATAGCTGTTCGATATTTATTTTGCTGTGAACTTTCACTACTTATAAGAGGGTGAGTATTCTTCCAAAGATCAAAAAAAAGGCCAACTAGAAACATACTAACATTAATGGACTTCGGTATTAGCTTCGAAATCGGTATTAGCTTAGAAATCTCTGAATTAAGTTGACGTTTTGTCTGAGTAGTAATTACAAATTTTAATTAGAGTGGTCAGTCTTTTTTAATATTTTGATGGGGCAGTTCAACTTTAAAGTTTAAATTAGTCGCGAATTTCAATTGGAGTTAAAGGGCTTAGATAAAAGAATTTCCATTTGTAGGTAGGTGTGATTAGAGACTCATCAATGTAACTTTGAATTTCCGGAATAGAATGGACTAGATTTTCTTCTAGTCTCTCTAAGACCCTTCTTTCCTAACGATTTGAGAATTTAATGGATGTATCCCAGTTGCTTGACAGCCGTTTTAAATGTTTTTTGAGGAAAATGCCACGTGGAAAGAGAAACTTGTCAGTTTGGCGACTGCACTATATTGTTATTATGCTGTACATTCATGATTTGTAGGTAAAAAATCATGGATTGATTTCTTACAAAACAATTTGAACGGCCCGAAAACTGAAACGTCCAAACGTTGTAGTCAATTTAAGGTGTGTGGTAAAAAAGATAACAACACAATTCAATAGTCGCGGCAATTATAGTCAACTAGTCAAGAGACCTGTCGTACGACAGGAACAACGCAGCACACATCGATTAAAATAAACCAATAATTGCTCCAAATGGAAAAAAATGTCCCTAACAAATTATGTAGAAAACATTTTAGTTTACACTGACTAAATTTTGTAAATACAAGACTTTGGCCTACACCGACATTTGGAGGCAGAATCGAAGAAAAACCTAAAATTTTGCAGAAAAAACGTAATTCCGACTGGCCTGTTGCCTAATTTAGAAAAGAATAAAAAAAAATTGCAGGTAGGGTAAACGAGACTTCATTCCAGATTACGTTCCCTTTTAGCAGTCGATTTTTCAAAAATATTGAGTTTTGACAAAAAAATTGCATTTATATACGTAAGCGTATATATATATTTAAGCGTAACTTGAAAATATCTGTATTTTAATTGATAGTTTGTAATTAGGGGCAGTTTGGAGTTTTTACTACTTGTATTATTATTATTTTGTATTAAGGTGGCGCTACAGTCCGGGGTGGACCTGGGCCTCAGCCAACAAGCTTCGCCAGCCAGCTCTGTCTCTAGCTAGCCGTCTCCAGTTTCGCACGCGAAGTTGGCTGAGGTCCCCTTCCACTTGCGTGCGCCACCTGAGTCTCGGTGCTCCTCTACCGCGTCGTCCCTGCGGTGTGGATTCGAAGATTTTCCGGGCCGGGGCGTTGGTGTCCATCCGCTCTAGATGACCCAGCCATCGTAGACGTTGTGTTTTGACTCTTTTGGCTAGATCGGTATCGCTGTACAGCCCGTACAGTTCGATGTTATATCTCCTCCTCCACTCTCCGTCTATGCAGACGGGACCGTAAATCGTCCGAAGAATTTTCCTCTCGAAGCAGCCTAAAGTGTTTTCATCCGCCTTTGACAGAGTCCATGCTTCTGCACCGTACATGGACGCTGTTCTGCATCTGCACGGAACAGCGTGAGTTTTCCATCGTCATCCTGCACAGACTGACGAGTTTGGCAGGGATGCCAAAACTAGACATTGCGCTATATAGCTCGTCTCTATAGATGCTGTCATACGCGGCCTTGAAATCGATGAAGAGGTGGTGTGTATCGATTTGGAATTCCTGGGTTTTCTCCAAGATCTGCCGCAGTGTGAATATTTGATCGATGGTGGACTTTCCTGGCCTAAAGCCACACTGATATGTGCCTATCAGATTGTTGACAAACGGCTTCAGGCGTTCACACAGTACAGCAGAAAAGATCTTGTATGCGATGTTAAGAAGACTTATGCCTCTGTAGTTGGCACAACTCAGAGGGTCTCCTTTCTTCAGGATCGGGCAAACAATGCTGAGGTTCCATTCGTCGGGCATGCTTTCTTCCGACCATATCTTGCAGATGAGCTGGTGCATGCTCCTAACCAGCTCATCGCCAGCGGATTTAAAAAGTTCGGCAGCTAGGCCGTCTGCTCCGGCTGCTTTGTTGCACTTGAGCTTAGACACAGCTACTTTCACCTCCTCCAGGTCGGGTGGGCGGTATCGTTCGTATGCTTCGTCGGTAACGTCTTCGCCCGGGTTGAATGGTTCGTTCTGCCTGACAGCGGTATTTGGTTCTTCCTCGCCGTTATACAGTCTGCAGAAGTGGTCTTTCCAAATCCTCAGCACCGACTGCGATTCTACAACGATGTTCCCTTGATGGTCCTTACAGGCTTCAGTTCGAAGTTTATACCCTTGGCAGGACCTTTTGATCCTTTGGTAAAACTTTCTAACCTCATGCCTGTTGTAACATCTCTCTATCTCTTTAACCGCGCGCTTCTGGTGCTCTCTCTTTTTCCTTCGGAGAAGCCGGTGCTCCTCTCTCCTCCTCTGCTCGTAGAGCTCGCGAGCAGCTCTAGTCCGTTTTTACTACTTATAAAATGTCAAAAAATACCAATAACATCAGCATTTTACAATGTGGGATAGGATGGTTTTACGGACTGAAACTTCTGCGTACACACTGTAACACTTACTCACTGGTTAGGTTTAAGTTTTAACTCTTTACTTTTTACTTTTTACTTTTTACTTTTTACTTTTTACTTTTTACTTTTTACTTTTTACTTTTTACTTTTTACTTTTTACTTTTTACTTTTTACTTTTTACTTTTTACATTTTACTTTTTAATTTTTACTTTTTACTTTTTACTTTTTACTTTTTACTTTTTACTTTTTACTTTTCACTTTTTACTTTTTACTTTTTACTTTTTACTTTTTACTTTTTACTTTTTACTTTTTACTTTTTACTTTTTACTTTTTACTTTTTACTCTTAACTTTTTCCTTTTTTACTCCTTGGACTAATTAGTGCCGTTGAAAATTTTTTAGAAATTCTTTGAAGAGTTCGGAAATCATCCATCCTGATTTGGCATTTAATATGAGTGATTCTGGAAAACAACTATTTAAAAATTCTCTCATTTGATCGTACGCGAGATAACACGTCATATAGGCTGGTGGTTTGCAAATGATATAAGTGGCATTTGCTTTGCCTACCATTGTCACTAAGGACTCACGCTCATCTGATGCTGCATGCTCGACAAAACGCTTTCATTTTGCTGCAAGGACCTGGAACAACGTTAATGATTATAAATTAAAAAACAGATTCCATTTTTCCTTTTGGTTGGATACGTTATCTGGTCTATATGATCGTTGAAATACCTGTTTTATCTATAAGTTATAGATGTCCTTGGGGTCAAATGAATATTATGCATACATTTGTCCAAGATTTTAGAAGAAACCATCAACAACTCATTTAGTAAAACCTTTGAGTAAAGCTCATGTTTTCGGGCTTTCATTATGGAGAGTGCCGGAATCCGTTTGCTGATGTCGTGGTGAGACTAAAATCACTCTCTTAACTTTTTCTGCGTCAATTTCGCTTCTGTTTGCCTTCTTCTTGGAATTACGCACCATAATTTAGAGAACGAGAATAGATAACGCAAAGCTGAAAAATAATAAAAGGAGTGGGACACATTTAAAAATCGTCTAATGATCCCCAAACATAGTCAAACAATAAAAAATATACTGCAACAAAATTCTAAAAATACGTACTTACTAATGAACCAAAATTACATAGAAAACCGAAATTTCCAAAAACACTTGTTGCTTTGGCAAATATCAAAGATGCTTATTTGTTAGCTATATTGGGATCCGCCAACTTTTAGCCGGCGTTTTTGTTTTACAAATTCCGCTTTTAACGATTAACGAATTTAAAATTCAAGGATTTTATTTTAAGCTCAAGTCCATTTTTAGACGCATTTGTTTTAGTTCATTCTAGCAAACTTCATAATTTAGCCGGGTGGATATTTAGGAGTTCGTTACAGACTGTAAGCACATTGTAGTATACGTTATCTGCTTGCAGTACATACATAATTATCACGTATACCCAATTTTCCTCACTTATTACTTCTTTCTTGGCATCTAATTAATTGTGAGCAATAGATATAGGTACCAATACGGAGAACATGAATGAAGTTGTCATAAATCTGTAACCTCTTTTGGATTTTGGAGCCTCCTGGAGCCCCCTTGAGTCCCCATCCTTTCTTCAGTTGCTAAATCTCGATTGACCTTTTGCCGACCTAGAAGGTATCTGGCATTGGTCACATTCAATTCTACTTTAGAGTCTGTTTTTTTAAGATTTGACCAAGCATTTCGGGAGAGCCTTTGGTGTATACGCAAACATAATATTTGACATCTCTTATATTACTCCTGCTGTTTGAAGCCTCAAAATGTACTTCTCTTTTGCAAGATGCTCATTCGTTACTTGGAAAAAATCCTAAGACCTTTTTTTTGGAACAAAAAATGATTAGTGATGTTTTCTTTGATCCGGAAATAGTCTTCTTTCTTTCAGTGAGTTAATGTCATGAAATTCTCTCTATAAAAAATCCGATGCCAACATTGAAATTAACTTACTTCCCATAACTGAGCCCCTAGGCAGCTCCATCCGTATGCTAATATACTACCAAGTCCCTGAGCCAATATCCTTGGCATCGCATCCAATTTCACCGAAAGACTGAAATTTATTAAGAGTATTCTGATTTTTTTAGCTTTGTTTATTGTATCCTTTGTACATACATATTTGCTTACGACTTGCTACTCGATGTGATTCCAATAGAACAACATCACATGATTCATTGCACACCCCCATACCCGGAGAGAGCGAGCTTATGCCGTGCAATACGTATATGTGTCCTTGCAAGGAGGCACAAATCGAATATGAATTTGAAGCAGTTAGCTAGCAAATTGCATGCCCTCGCCACCATGCAAAGAAGTATGTATCTCGTCTCGCAACTGCCAAAAGACGTCGGCACTCTGGTATTCTGCTTATCCTGCTAGTAAGCTGCTGTTGTTGCCACTCTGCCTCCGTGCTTCCATGGCAAACTATAAGGCTTTTGGCAAGGAGTACAGTCATTGTGCGGCATTAATCTTATTGGAAATTGTTATTGCTCTTCGATGGTACACAGTAGTGTGTATCCATTCTTTGTGTTATGTGAGTTAGCTCCTCTAATGCTAGAACTGCTGCTGCGGGATGATCTAAATGGCAAAGAGTAAACTCATAAAAGCGTCCCCCATCGCAAGCTGCTGTTCTTTAAAATTTGTTCCTTCTGTTTGTTGTTGCCGTTTTGCTTGTGGATTGTAGTCCTTTGAATGGAAACATACACAAATGTTTGCATTTATGCACCGTTGGATGCAGTTGCTATTTTATTAGAAGATTTCCGTCCAAGATGCCGTGTTCCCAATTCGTGAAGCAAAAGTAAAATGTATTTTTCTTGCCAAGAACATGCGGACGACGACGCAGGAGATTTCAAAATCTTTATTAG